>JANHGN010003750.1:0-29587 GCA_024605025.1 Megaceryle maxima | reverse complement strand
TTAGCTCAGGGCCAAGGAAACTGCAGCCAATGCACGCCTGAAGGCTAAGCTGTTCCAACAACACAGCACAGGTTTGGGCCTGCTCAGGTTAAATGTACTGTGGATCACTAATTCATGTCCAGGATCACTACGGTGTTGTAGGAAAAATGAAGAGATGACTTCTGCTGAAGTGATACTCTCCACAGAAAACACCAATGGAAAAAAACCCACAACAACTTAATTTAATGATGGATTTTTGACAAGATTTTTAGAGGGAAAGTACCAGCCCCCATTTTGTTATAAGAAATGTTCAGTAAAGGATAAGGAAAAGTGTTTATCTAACCACAGGTTTCCTGAATCACTGCTGTGGCATAGTGCTAAATAATTAAGTATTTCCAGTGAAGAAATAACAGTAATTTCAGAAATATTCTTGCTTAAAAACAAACAAACAAAAAAATCCACAAAACAAACCAACCAAACAAAAACCAAATATAACTTCTTTCACATGAGAGAATAATCAGGTAATATTAAAAAAAAAACCCTTCTGATTATTTATCCTACATAAAAAGGCAATTTATTTCCCAAATATATCTTTATGTTAAGGACAAAAGCTGAAAAAAAAAAAAATGCTGACTTTTTTTTTTACATTTGACTTCTTTTAAGAACAGCTGAACAAACAATTTCAAAACAAGAATGTTGTCAGTCCACAGATTTTTGTTATGATTCCCACCCTAGAAAGTGAAAATAACATGTGACCTCTGTATCCCATCAAAGCAACCCAGAATTAAAAATAAGAATTAACAGAATAAAATAAAGCTCACATAGGTTTATGCTGGACAAAGAAGAAACAAAATACAATCAAAAGAACATTTGGATACATTGATTTGATGATGCACAATGTGGAGAGAAAAGGATTACATCTGATAAAGAGCTGACCACTGAAACGAGTCAATCCTCTCCACATGCAGTTGTCATTAAAACCAATGACTTGTAAGATGCTGTCTTAAATGTGATTCTGAGTACTGAGTATTACAATGGAGAAGGTCAGGGAAGGTCAGAAGAGGTCAGGAAAGGGGAGGAATTTCAGGAAAGGGAAGGAATTTCAGGAAAGGGAATTGGAAAGGAGAAATTATAAAGAGAAGGGAATTTCAGAGAAGAGACATGATTAGAGAAGAGGAAGTCACTGAAAAGGAGTCAGAAAACAGACGGGCCAGAGAGGTCAGAAAAGATTAGAGAAGACAAGCTGAAAGTGTAGAAGAGAGTGGCACAGAATGTCAGAGAAGAGAAGAAGAGATAAGGCAGGATAAGAGAAGATGGTAGAAGAGAAGGTCAGAAAAAAATTAAGAGAGGAGGTAACAGGACAAGGGAGGGGTTAGGAGGGGAAGGCAAGGCAGGTTCACCTAAAAATTATGCCCTTATGAAATGGCATACTTCTTAGCGATGAATCAAAGCACCATTAAAAAATATCTGGGTTTTATGTTACGAAGACCTCCACTTTCTAATATGCATTAGTCTCCTTTTTCCATTGTCCACATTTTCAGTCGGTACAAAGCAAACCTAAAAAGTAAGAAATGCATCTACTTGAGCCATCAGGGGCCGTACATTTATATTCTGGCATATGTATTACAGCTAGTTCTAGACTTTGATCTAGTGCGTGTACTCTCATTCAGATGGAGACCTACTGTTTGAAAGGTTTCCATCTCATTGGAGGCACAAAAATGTAAAATATTAATATATTGATTCCACTGCACTCGATGGCAGCAAATTCACATCTCAGTATGACTGGTCAGGATATGGTGTAAAATAGACAATCCAATGTCTTATCTATTATCTATATAATCTTCTCTATAAGACCCACTATCAAAATGACAATGCATATCAGTTTCAACAAAGATATGCTTATCCTCAGCTGTTCTGAAGGATATAAACCTGTATTAGAAAGATACCACATTAAATTAAAGCATTTAGGTCAAAACATGTGTTACTGCTGTGGCCCCAGTACTGAACCATCTGAAGTTAAATATGTTAGTGTTGCCAAATATGCCTATTATAATGCAGAGAACCTACTGATAAATCTTCACAAAGATGGTATGTAGTAATAGGACATCACCATAGACCAATAGAATTTGAAAGGGGAAAAACCAAATATACCCCTCCAAAACAAATAATGCAACAAGTAACTTTCTGGGATATTTTTGCTTTAGTCATGTTTGTTGGTTTTGTTTGTTTGTTTTTCTTGTAATTTACATGTATTGGAACCTCTAAAGCAGTGAATAGAAGCATTCTCCAATGTAGCCACCTGCACCCATTTTCATATAGAATTATCGTGTAAGACTATAAACATGTCATTTCACAACTACACAAAACACAGCTATAGGCCTTGGTGCCATTTACACTATAGAAGTAGATGTTGCTGCAGTAGCATTGACAGCTTGGAAAGCGGATGATGAGTAACCCTGAAAGTACTGTTTGGAAGGTCTGTTTGATCTCCTGTAGAGGTGTTGAAACTGAACACTGTGTAGCAGTTACCATATACCTAGATGAGAGACAATTGTATGAGCCAGATACATCATGTGTAGGAGAATATAGGGTGTATAAAGACAGCCTAAAGTCCTCAGCATGGGAACAAGTTATCCTTGTGTCTGCAGTCTCTATAGCACTTCACTGAGTACTATGGTCTATCTAGCAGGCAAGCTAGTGTTTTATGAACTCCATTCTGATCCTAAATTTGAGTCCTGCTAGACTGCCAGAACTGTAAGAAGTGGTCTTAGTATAATTAACAAGAGACTAAAAGTTAATTTTATGTTAGATCAGAAGAAAATGGTTATTGCAGCATCACACATTTAGCTAGCTACTGGATTAACATTACAGCATGTCAAAAAACCTGCCAAAAAATAACCTTCTCTTATAGTCATAACTGAACTGGAGATATTGAAGAGATAAGCAAACAGAAAGTTGTGGTAGGTTGGGCCCTGCTAGCAGCCAAGCACCCAGCCTTGGGTGCCACAGATGGTGGCTCACTCCCTTCCCAGCAGAAGGATGGGGAGAAAATAGATCAGTGGAGCAAGAAGACCTGTGAGTCAAAATAAAGATAGATAAATCACTCACCAGTAACTGTTGCAGGCAAAACAGACTCAGTTTGGGGAATTTAACTTAATTTACTGATAGTTAATATAAATATTTTATTATTGATTTGGGTGCTGGGAAACAAAGACAAATATTTACTTAGGGAAAATACCAGGCTCAACTTCCTTCACACCTCTCCTCCCAGCCTCATTATCACTGCAGGTTACACTCAGACCCTTTGGTGAGGCAACAAGTTGCACAGACAGTTGTTTTCTCTCTGCTATTCCTTATTTCTCACTCATTTCCTAAGCTCCACATAGGTCCTCCACAGGATGCAGCCCCTTCAGTGATGAATCTACTCCTGAGCAGATGAATCCAGCATGGGCTCACCCATGAGCCACAGTCCCTTTGATGGCATGCATGCTCCATCAATGAACAACTGCTCTTCTAATCTTGTTCCCTCTTTCCACGCATTCTTCTGTTCTTTCTTAAATGTATTTTAACAGAGGTGCCACAAACTCTTCCAAATGGCTTGGCTTTGGCAAGTGGTGGATCTACTGCCAAGCTGGCTGGAAACAACCGCGTATGGCACAAGGCAGCCCCTGAACTCTTTCCACAGATGCCACCCTTGCAGCCACCTCTGATACTAGAACCCTGTCATTTACACCCAATAGAGAAGTTAGCAGTTATTAGCCTGCTACTAGTCTGTAAATATCTAGAGAAAATGAGCACTTAGGAACTTTCCTATTAACAGAAAGAACAAATTTGAAAAATCAAAAGGGTGGGTTTCTTTCAGAACCTGGAAGAGTACAAAAGGGGGGAGAAGTTTTAAAAAAGAAAAAGAACAGCAGGTAGTCCTGAGGTTAATTTCATTAATATTCAAAGGCTAACACCATCTCATTCACAATCTGCTTTTTGTTCTTTCCTGTTTATTACATCAATGCAGTTGTAATTCTATTTAAAGATGGTACTTAAATATACTAAACTATGCCAAGGAAAGAAAGGCGGCCTCGGAGAGTTCTCTGCAAAACCCCTTCTGGGGTTCTGGACTTCTTAAATAATTTGGGGTGTTCATAAGACTTCTGGCCTTCTTTCTTTGCTGTTTTTCTCTTCAACTCATGGATCACTAATGATGGCATTTTCACCAAGCAGCACTGACATGCTAAATTAGTCTATATCCTCTTGGCAATTTAACAATGAGCATTAACTACTACACTTTAAAAACAAACAATATTGATACAAAACTAGGAATTTTTCAAATTAAGATAATTAGATGAAGAACAAAGAATCTTCAGTGGTGAATTTTTAAATAAAATGAATGCAAAGTTAAACATGTAAAACACGACAGATGAAGAAGCCAAAAAGACATACAGTTTAGTAAAGAATAAAATGCAAACTGTTCATTCCTATTTATCACTACAACTAGAAAATGTCAAGGAGTTTTAATGCTTAACGAGCCCAGCAAGCTTAAAATGCACCAGTTGTAACATTTGAGATAATTGGCTACAACGTTTTTGTCTTCAAAGTCCATCCAGTGGATGGACCCTTACTCCTCTTCCCCTCCAAAATGGCAGTGCAAAAACTCCAAGCATCCTGCCCAGTCTAAATTACATCTTTTACAGTGCATAGGGTAATTTATGGGTTATTTTTGAAGAAAGCAGTCCAGACAATATTTCAGAAAGGATTTTTTGCTTTTGGCATGGCTGATATTTGTTTTGATAAATAACAACATAGTTAATATAAGCAATGGTGGAACAATAATTAGCTTCGTGAAGATGTTGCTTCACCTTTTATACAACCTCACATTAAACAAAACAAAATGCCTTACTGAGCTATCCATATTAGACACATAGTATTGGTATCAGATTTATAGCACAGAGAAATAAATTACTAGCATTATATTTACCAATATTCTTACAGCTCTTGTAATCACAATGTAAAGTCTAATCTTGGGAGCATAAGGGTGGATTAAGTATTTCTGACTTGCTTAAACAAGGAGTTATTTTAGTCACCTATGTCTGTAGCTTTAGAACACATACCCCACATGACCCTGTGCTAGAAACAAGAATATAGGGGTACAGGGACACAAAACTTTTTTCACTGTGACTCCAGAAAGACTGTTTGCCATAGAATATATAGTCTAGAATATATGCAGATGAAGAACATTAATTATCACAGAGACTTTCTGCTTTTATTTTTATGTAGTTGTAATTTAAATGCAATGTAAATGTACCATCATCCTTACAAGCTTTACATCATCCATTGAAGCCAACTTTACACTAAACATTAAAAAAGTATCCACAGATGACTGTGATGCTTCTTTGGAGGTATCGGAAATTAGTGTGTTTATTTTGGAAGCTATCAAAGTAGCTCATGTAAAAGAACATCTAACTTCAGCATAACTTGCCTGGCAATAGCTTATACTGTGATATTCAGAGAAGTACGATAAATCAGACATAAATAAAATTTCAAAGATGTACAGAATGATTTTGAAGATACGTGAGCCACAAGAGACCTCATACAGAAAAACAAGGATGTGAGCCCAATTGTTTAGTAAAAAAAAACCATGTGCACATCTTTCTAATCATGAGGTTTTTAAGATCAGGAAATTGGACAGCAATTTGAGTCCAGATCTTTAACCTGCAAGACGTAAATGAAACCAAATAAGAGCATGGCTAGTTACTGCTTTTCTGGCTCTATTTTCTTCTCACAGATATTAAACAGCTACTCTAGAACTTCAGATCATCTATTAATTTAACATCTCTATTTGGAAACCAAGTATTTCCTAAATAAAATACAGACAGTCCTCACTAAATCGATGTCACACCATTCCATTTGTGGACACTATGTGTCTGGTTGTGGTTTTTTTCTATTCAGTTTTGGAATAACTACTGTTAGAAAACACATGGTTTGCATACAGTAGTCAGATGAATAAACAGATCTTTTAGAAATGCACTTAAATGTATGCATAAGTGCCATTAAAGTCAAGGGACTCGTACTATGCTTAAATACCTTCTTCTGTATTCTTTTATTTAACCATACATGTATATGGTTTCCAGGATTACGAAAAGTAAAATGGATTTGTAACTTAAATTTCTTTAAAACAAATGTAACTAATTAAATAGCTATTATCCAAATACAAGCTCAGAGAAGAAATTGATGATCTGGTAATTCTGGGATAATCTGTTGATTTTTTAAAATCAATTGTTTTACTTGAAGCTTCATGGCTTTAGAAAAATAAAAAAACCAAAACATTAAGAAAGCACCTGTCCTTGTATAAAGCATGCATTGGATTCTCTGCAGCGATAAAAGTTCTTGCACTAAAAAAGAGCTTCTTTTTGGTTCCATCAGTTCTCTTTGAATTATCTTCCTGACAGTAGACGTGTCAGATGGCACTGCTTATTTTTCATGAAGATTATCCATTCAGCACAAGCTTAAATTATGACAGTAGGGAACCCTGCTTCATCTCCTCCCTCTAAATAATGCTGCCCCTTTAAATCACAGTATTTATTGGTATTAGACCTCAAAGATTAAAAATATCCCCCCTAAAAACAAAACAAAAAAACAACATGCTGAGTGATTGATACATATTACCGTTGTTAAGAGCCAGCTGACACCAGCTGGCCTCATGCTTCATCCAACTTGCCCATTAAACCTGCCTCACTGCTCTGAATGAGTTTATAGAGCAGGGTCTCTGGCAAAAGCTTGGAATGCTGTCAAGCCACACAATCATAACTATTCAATATAGTGTGCATAATTCTATCAGCAGGGAAACAAAAGATTATTATTATCACTGAACAACTAAAAGATACAGAGCTTTTCTGAGCAACATTAAAACTGAATTTTATAGAGTAACAGTGTCTTTCAGATCATCCTGGTTAGGAAATGTTGATTCTTTCATCTCCACAACTGCTCACCATTATTAGATTGCAGAATGAGAAGTGTTTAAAAAAAATTAAATATTAATAAATAGACACTGGAGAGAAAAAGGGGAAGGAGGGGAAAAAACTGCAAAGTACATGCAGTTGATTAAGTGGCTGAAGCCACCACTTTTGTGTTACGTATTGATTCTCACACTTTTTTTTATTTATTTATTTGATTGATGACAACGGTGTTTCATGTCAGCTCAAGCCACAATAATATTTTACAACCATGTTTGTGAGAGCTGAACTAAATGAGAACAATTGGATCAGAAGGCCCTCAGTCACATTTCTTTGATTTAGTGAAGCAGGAGCCTAGCTTTATTGTGCTGTTGCTAAAACCATCAGTAATTAAAGCTGAGTGCTTAAATCTTTGAAGTTCATCAAACAACATGCCCAACATGCTTCTTTATTGCTAGAGATGTGCTAAACCTTGAAGTCAACCAGCCCAGAAAAAGCAGTCTTCTGAAGATTTGAAGAACCACAGGAAGTATTTGCTAGTTAGAATAATTTCTGAGTTAAAATATGCCCATTTTCTTTAAAATACTATTCAAGAAATAGCTCCCAAATTGTTTAAGAAATGCAGAAATAATACGTTTTTTGGTGATGCTTCCCATGCTAATCTTCAGCAAAAATGGATAAGTATTACATTCAGAAAGGAAAACCAATTAAAAGAACAATGAGGTTCTGATTAGAAAAAAAAAACAAAACCAAACAGCATACTTGTAGATTCATTCTCATCCAACAACACTTTTGATTACATACGCTTAAGAAAGACCTTAAGAATATACTTAAAATAAAGCATATACTCAAAAGATTTACTGAGGCAGTGTTCTAAATACTGCTTTTGAAAGACAGTCCAGCACATTTCAGACATTGACTTTATTAGCTTATGTAGCAAAGAGGTGATGAACTCTGGTATCACTCTACTACTAGTTCTAATAATGATAATGTTTTCCCTTAAAAGGGTATGGCTTCTATTCCTTTGAAATGTATAAAGAAATACTAAGTCTCTGAGTTAGTCTCTTCAGTTAGTCTTTAGTTAGTCTCTCCCTCTACATGAGCCAATCTTCAGGACCTAGCCTCACTTTAACATCAGCTTTAATTACAAGAAAAATACTCCTGTTTGAAAAATATCCTACTTTTCAAGGTGTCATAACTTACCAGTACCTGTCACTATAAGGCATTTTGTGATTTCATATGTTTATATAGGTAAATTAGATTATTTAAATAAGAAACTGCAACACAAGTGAAAAAATACTTTTTGTCAGGCTAGAAAAGTCCATGTTCAGAGAAAAAAAATATACCTAGGAACTCATAATAAACTTGCCACATGGAGAAGTTCCTATTAACAACTTACTTCCATGAGGTAAAACAAAATTTCCTTTCTATTTTTTTTTTTCCTTTACTCCAACAAGAACAGCTTGTAGCACAAAACTTGAAGGCTCAGAAAAAAAGCAAGGTTTATTTTTACTTTTGCAGTTCTCCTGTGCTACAATGAGCTTACAGTTCACTGTAATTTGGTCAACATTAGAGGTTTTCAAAGGATGCAAACCAGAAAAACTAGTCTGTTCCACTGCAAGGTTCTCATTTACATCCTCTGTCTCAGTGGTATAGGATACTCTCTTCCCTTAGTAGTCGTGATATGTGCAAGTATCAGGTCTTAAAAATCTACTGTAACAATAGCTAAGGTCATATTAACAAGAACATGAACAGAAATTATCTCCAACTGTTTGGTCATACTGTAAAAAAAAATACCTAGGCTCCACTTGAAGCTCATAAATCTAGCTTCCTACCAAATTTTAACATTGGACTTCCCCCCCTTACTTCTTGTGAAAGCACTTTTTTAATTGTTTTTAGGAAAAGTGTCAGTTTTACAATTTTGTATATATTTACAAAATACCTTCTTTCCATAAAGATCAGTAATATAATGTCTGAATGATGAATAATTTAAACATTTTCTTTTCATGTGTTACAATGATTTCAGTTATTTTACTTTTAATCAGCTATTATATTGTCTTGTTATGTAAGGACATACATTAGCTATTATAAATCCCATATAAAATATTGAAAGTATAAAGCAGACAAAAGAAAAATAATAATATAAAAATAGACTTTCTTAAAATAAATACTGTATTTTCTGAAACTGATACTTTCTTTTGTTCATGCATTTCTTTTCTACTTAAAAAGTGTGATACTTTGCTTTCAGCAGTTGTTTTTCAATGAGACTCTGGAGTGTAAAGTTTGAGGTTTCCTTAGACTTAACTGTTGAGGGACTCCAGTTTAATGTTTTTATTTAAAACACAACAATAGCAGAAAGGTGTCCTGTTTATAGAAACTATTCATTTAAACCCAGACTCCTCAGTGCATTAGAAAATACACTCAAAGTGCTGTCACAGTGTGTCTGTGAGCACACTAAAGTAGTCACAGGTCTTTTCATCCAGCTACAATGATTACATTCTGTTCTTCCAAATGACTTTTTCTTCTATATTTAATGTGATGTACTATATGTTACCAAAAAAAAAAAAGTGTCAACACTGCAGTTTAACTTATGAGTAACATTTACTTCCACTTTTCATAAGGACAACACACAGCCCAAAGAGGAGTCAGAAAGGCAGTCCCAGTGCACTACTATAGCAGTGTATCTGCTCTCTGTACAAGCAACGTATTTCTGGGAAGCAGTATTATTTTATTGAACTCAAGGACAGAAGAAAAATATTATTTTATTCAAGTCACTGCTTAAAAATATTTAATTGGATTAACATGAAGTCAACTGTCCTAAATAGTGAGATAATTAACTATGTATCTAACAGCTTGAAACAACAAAAACAACCTTTATTGACCATGTTTGCTCATCACTGGTTTTTAACCATACCAAAGTTAGTAAAAAGGCAGTTTAATACCAGCTGGTATGCACAAGAGCCAGAATGAGGTAGTCAAATTGATAACATTGAGTTGTAGTTAACATTCAGTATTTCATATCAAGAAACAAAAAGAAGTCAGGTTTTTTTGCCAGCAGTAGATTATTTTGATAACAGACTGTGTGGAATTTTGATTTTCAGGACACTGCACACACCCCTTTCACACAACTTTATCCTACAAGAGTATGTTCAATAAAATCAGACAGACTACTAACATGGTAAACGTGAAGTACTTGCTCATGTGCTATGTGAAATAAAGGCAAAAATACTTAGCATCATGAAGGATCAAGTCCTAATTGCTGGACATGAAGAAGTAACCAGAAAACAATACATAGTCAAATCTGATTGCTTAAAGCATAAAATTTTAGGCTAGAAATTATACAAATAAAGAATCTCAAAAATATGCAGTATGTGTATCATGAAATTCTGCTTACCAACTCATCCATATCAAACTCACTTCAGTTCTATATGGACCTGCATTGTCTTTTGTGACCTATGTCCATTTTGTATGCCCATAACTAATTTGGCTAAAAGCTAAAGCTTTGGCAGGAGACAATTCAACCCTGTAAAATTACAAAGCTTCAGTTATAACCACAGTTCACCAAGGAAAACATCAGTACAGCTCACAATTTCTGTTTCAATTTAAAAAACCCCCAATTTTTATTCCTGTAGCCACCAGAAAGATACTGCATGGCCAAAGCCAACAGCAACCTATTGGCCAAATCTATTCTGACACAGTTGTTTAGTGGTTATGTGCAGCTAAACATTCTTGATATTCATTTTTTTCCAGAAAGCCTACTTCTCTCATATCAAGTGATGATTATTACTTCTTTAGCTGAAAATACAAGCCTTGAGGTGTTTTAAAAGCAAATCACTTGTTACAATTCACTTTTATGTCATAACCTATAGCCTGCAATGGAAGGTTGCTACCAAATCTTCTATACAATGCACATGTTGAATGTTTACATATTTCCTGCCGTAAAATCCTAAGAAGGACATTTCAACTATATTTTAAGGGTGCCAAATCAGGTAAAGAATGAGACAAAGAATGTTTTCTTTTCCTGTCAACATGTACATGCAAGTATGCTGACTATATGTTCTTAGAAGCTGCAGCTTCATTCCTCTCCCCAATCTCTTCTTTTTACCCTAATCTTTTCTATGTATGTGCCAGAAACACAGTTCTTACTGACAGACCTCAGTATTATTTCCTATTCCTATTTTACATGACATTCATTCCACAGATGGAGTCCGCCCTTCCTGCCAGAGGTCTTGAGTTCCCCTCTTACCATGGCAATTACAGAGGATCCCAGGATGCACTATCACATCCTATCTCTCACTGCTGCCATAGGACCATATCCCATACTCTTACTCTTGTCCTCAACGCCCACAGTATTCCTCTAACACTTCAGCTATCAGATTCCCAGAATTTGCCTTTCTGTCTTGGGCTTCTTAACTCCTCAGTCCAGGATCCTGAATCAAACTCAAAGAAAGAACTGTACTGAGTCAAACCAAAGATCTGTCTGTCTGTCTACCGCAGTACTTTATTTTCAGTGGTGACAATAAGCAGACTTTTTAGTTAAAAAATACAACCGAGAATGGGGCAAATGTATGATACCTCCCAGTCTAAAAATCTTCTAGTCTCTAAATAATTTTGGCTCAGAGGATTTCCTGAACCTAATTATCTGATTAAAAGGACCATCCTAAAAGATGCCTCTGTCTCTACTTTTCAAGTCCAAAAATTTCTGCAACTACAACATCATTTGGATTCTTCTCATCCCCCCAGAAAAGGTATTATTTTTAGGTTGAGAAGTTTTAACTTCATATTTCTTGTACAGAAGCCACACCATGCTTCTAACTATCCTTTGTATCTTTTCCTGAATATTTACCAATTCTAATCTATTGTTTTATAAATGAATGGAGCATCAACACTGAATTTCCCCCCACCCCCTTTTTTTTTTAACCTTTTCTGTTTCTTATGGTGTTGGAGATAAACCACTCTTACACACCAATTTTATTTTAACTATTTTACTTATCAGAAATAAACCTCTGTTATTTTAGAACTTACGCAGTCTATGAGTTCAAATGATCCTGACACAGAATTTGCCAAAGATGAAAAATTAAACCTACTTTTTCCTCTTTCAGAAAATAGTTTCCCAAGCCAAACTGAGTATCAGTCAAAACATGTTCTTAGGGAACAGCTCTGTGTGATATAAACCAAATGCAGAAAATGGCTTCTAGGAAATATAGACCTATATCAATGATACTTTGACCTGAAACACAGAGAACATGGCAAAAAATGTACTAATAAATGTAATACTAATTGTAACTGTAGTAGGTAGTACATGTTAATAACATATACTTCATTTTTATTACTTTTTCAATTTACACCCTGTTTATTACTACCATTTGAGGATGCCTACAGGATCCTATCATCTCAAGTCCTTCTCTGTGATCTCCACGCTCATGTGCACAACTGTTTTAGCTGGGTCATAATCTGAGAAAAAAAACCAAGAAGTGTCTTGAAGAGGCTTGCCTAAGCACATGCTGGAGGAAATCTTCCATACAAGCAGGGAGCTACATTATATAGTCCCTCAAAACAATCAGATATTCCATTAGTTTTAATTATACTTCATTAATCAGCAAGAATTATACCAAAGTCTAAACACTGGAGTTCTATTCTAACTTCAGTGAAAATTTTCATGCTAACTTCAGTGTGGCAATGATCAGGATACAGAATTTTTATGAAGAAAATTAGGAAATTGTTTAAACATGTAATTATTATTTGCAATTCTTTATGCTAGAGCAACTTTTTATAGGTAACTATAAAATCTTGTTAGTGCTCAGGAGAAAAGAAAGCTTGCTCAAGCATCATTCTAATATTCCCTATCTGATAATTTTGCCAGAAGAATTTATTCATATGGTCTTATTTTAATAACACCCATAGTGTTCTGTCACCTTACCAATATAAGCTAAGCCAAGTTACCAGTACAAAAAAATTTATATGAAGGTAAAAAACTAAGCAGAGGAAGATATTAACCCTTACCCTACAAACATTATTGACTTCCAGTTCAGAATCTGGATGGCTCAGCTGAAGACACTGACAATACAGCTGTATGTAAATGTAACACAGGAGACAAACTAGCTAGCATATCTTGCAAGTTCTTGTTAGATTCCTGTGGTTGATAGATTACTAATAACTTTTTATCAGTGTTGCAAAATTATATCATCAAGCTCAAATCTTTGTTTTGCTAAGTACAATAAAAATGCACAGTAAAACATGCCCTTGCTCCAACAACTTTACATTCGTAATAGACTATAGAGCTATAGGATTGATTTCCTGATATGCACAGGAAACCTCTTAAATAACACTCATCTGGATCTAAACTCTGATCCGAATATGAACTCTGCTGAATATGAACCTTAAAGCAGTGGTCTTGAAAGGCTGATAAAAGAAAGGTTGAGAATGTCATGTCAAAGTGACCCTAGATTTTATCAATGTTAGTCTGACTATTAGAGAGCTCTAACAACTGAGCAGCAGTAATGTTTGCCTGAAACACTCCTGCTGAGCCTCTTGACTAACTGAAGCAACTTATTTTTTGCCCAACTGGATATAAGCAAAAATAGCTTTAAGGGAGAAAGGATACAGAGACAAATATTTTTGAGCTAGGATCTTCATAAACAGACATCCCTGTGAGGAACTAAGATGAACTCTGTCTACTTTATTGCTACAAATAAAATGAAACACCAAGTAGGAGAGAGACTCTACATAGCATGCGGACTGGATTGGTAGAACCAGTTGGGAAATATTTCAGCTTACCATATGTCATAAAATAATGCAGGGAGAGATGGAAACTTTACCTATTTGATTCTTTAATGTAAATTAATTCTTTTACTTGTCAAAATGGTATCAAAACCCCAGTAGAAAGAACAGACTATTCTTCAAAAAAGTAAACAGACAAACAAGACAGTTTTGATTTGAAATGAAAACAAACAGCTACGAAACGATGGGCTTTCATTATTTTTGAGACCTTGGCATTCTTGCAGATGTATTCATGAATTAATCATTGAAAAAACTTAAACTCAAATAAATCATGCATTTTCAATGACAACATTCTCTAAAGAGTACTACAAATAGTTATTAAATCACAGCTCTTTAAACTCCTTGCATTAGGAATCTCTTTCACACACAGCTACCTGAAAGAAGCATGTGACATTATAGTCCTTGTAATCTTGCAAAGCCAAAGAAAATTGTGAGTATACATTATCAGTATGTCACCATGTATTAACAGTACTAAAATCTGTCAACGAAACTACTATACATATAGTAAACAGCAGGAGTTTTGGAATGCCAAGCAGCTTTTAAATTATTAGCACTAATTAGCCAAATAAAAAAAAAAAAAGAAGAAACACATCAGAAGTGAAGACAAGTCTACCTGTATTGCTGTGTGAAAATTACATTTCCAAACAACCAATTAGTTAAGACGACCTTTCAGCCCAATAAGCCACATGTAAAGTGGGACGGCTTCATTACAGTGGCTCCCTAATTAAAATGTAAAGGCTGCTGATCATTGCATAATTAAACAACATGTCATGTGGTTTCATCTGGCAATTGCAAGCAGCTAGGCCTAAAATCATTAATGCCTAAGACATTGTCTAAATGAGTCCAGACACTATAGAACTACACTCTGTCAGAATGGAGAGCATCCTGTGGTCATTATGGAGATAATATCCTCCAAAGGGACTTTTATGTACAAAATGTTGAAGTACTTTCTCTCAAAATGACTTTGACTTTTTTATATCCAGTTTTCTTACTAATTAGCCTAAAAGAAAAAGGCTAGCAGGGCTAATTAACTTCCAGCTACTGTAATCTAAATATGAAGCTGCAGAACCAAAGATTTCCCTGTGGATATTCTTAAAGTTTTTCGTAAGTTAAAGCTCTGCTATTGAGAAATTGTTAGGTAACCTTATGCCTTGATTGAGAATCCCCTATATGGCTTCTCACTTTACAGAATGCCTGAGGAGCAAAACCATTTGCAGCAACAGTTCTCTGGGTTCTCTATACCACAGATGGTCTATTCAGCCTTCAATGATGATGCACAGAAATACTAAGAACCAAACAGTGAATCTGTAGTACTATGAATTTACTGGAGAATTTTAGGGGTGGGAATTGTTTTTCAAACTAATAAAGCCAGTCACAAGAAGAGCATGTTATGAAAACATACACACCTCCCCATCTATACTTTCAGAGTTTAAAAGAGTGATGGACAAAAATAACATTAGTTCAAGATCTTTTGAAAAGCAGAGTAGATGGGATATTTTATAAGCAGCCAGAAAAGAGCATCTGTTCCACATCCCAATCAATACTTTATAGTTCATCTTCTGCTCTTCGTGAATCTCCCATGTGTATCCTTCACTCACACCTTTACTGCAATAGGGAGTTCAGATGCCTCCTTTTGATCACTTTGATGCTAAAACTCATACAAGGACTTTGTCATTTGAAAGTAAATAACACTGGATCTATCTGAATTTGAAAGAAAACCACTTGGCAGAAAAACTAAGAAGTTCTTTGTGTTTGACAGACTTACAGATAATAAATAAATAAATAAATTTAGGGAGGAAAGAATAATAAAAAAATAGCAACAATAAATATCTGAAAATAGCAAGTGAATAATGATCTGAAGATAAAGGTGAACATTTGATAAATGCAACACACATTTTATTTCTCAGCTCACAATACCTATTGCAAGTCATCAGCCTCTCACCAAGGCTTGGTGAATGGAAAAAGAATCAGCTCAAGATCTCTGCTTGAACTTCACTTTCGTTTTTCTCTTATATATACAACATAGAGAATAATATAATAAATATTATACCTAATGTAATATAATGTACATTTTTCTTGATCCAAAACATCACAGCGACTAGACAAAGTAAAACACCAAGATGAACACTAAATTGAAAGAACAAGTCTGACAAATATATTATCTCTTCACAAACTTTGTAGTGGAAAACCACTTTAAGGGATTTTCCAGCATTTTTACTGCTCACCTTCTCTCTTTAGAAATTCTGTAGAATTACACAGGTATAAAACTGATCCAGCTAAAACAATTCAACCAGTGTAAAGAAAGACAAGAAATTGGTCAAATGCTTCTTACTGACTACCAGGCTTGTACTTCATACAAGCAATTTGACTCAAAATACACAAGCGAGTTATTTCTATTCTAGATTTCCATTCTACATTTTCTCCGTAAGGTTTCTGTATTTCTTGTAGTTTAAATTTTGTATTGGTTCTATGGCACACAGTTATGATTTTTTTTTATTATTTCTCTTAATTTCTGATCTAATAATTGCAATTAAGTTGATGCCAAGAAATCGCCCTCATTATTTCTTCTGTTTTCTCCAACACAAACTAAGTTTTGCTCTAGACAGATGCAGAACTGTCCTTTTTGAGCTTGTTGGAGAATAGTTTCTTCCCTGCTGTCACTCTTGTATCAACTATCTCCACAGAAATCCCCAAAACCCTAAGACAGGGCATCCTTTTGGTATTCAGATTAGCTATTCAGAAGGGTTGTATTGACACTGTAAGATGCCTAAATGGAATGACTGCAGATCACTTTGGCAACAGTATTTAAAAAATTGCACCATTTCAGGTAATCATAAGAAAGGATCTGGTTTTGTACCGTACCTCTTTATGGACAGTGTCCCCCAAAGACTTTATAACACAATACCTTACTGATAGCACAGTGAGTACAGGAACATGTGGCAGCCAGAATGCTCTCAGTAAAAGCTCAGATATATT
This sequence comes from Megaceryle maxima, assembly GCA_024605025.1. NCBI lineage: Eukaryota > Metazoa > Chordata > Aves > Coraciiformes > Cerylidae > Megaceryle > Megaceryle maxima. The sequence continues at coordinate 12,905 of JANHGN010003750.1, read as the reverse complement.
CACAGGCAATAGAATTTCTTTCATTGAGAAGACTTGTTGCCCAAGAATCCAGGGTTTACTTCTGTAATGAAATTAACGTAATTAAATTAAGATCACTTAGTGCAGTGTATCCACTTAGGGTCACAAACAGCACTCTAGTAACTAGAGCACCATCCAAATAATTATTTTGGGAGGTTGTGTGGTTTTTGTTTGTTTGATTGTTGTTTGTTTTGTCTGTTTGCTGTTTGGTTGTGTGTGTTTTTGTGGTGTTTTTTTTGTTTGGTTGGTTTTTGGTTTTGGTTTGGTTTGGTTTTTTGGGTTTTTTCCCCTCTAGTATTCTGTTCCTTACTTCTGACCTTCATCCAAACTTAATTACTTGTCTTCCCCCAGGACTGCAAACCAAAGGAGCTTCGAAATGAGGGTGGCTTACATATATTGTAATTACTCCCTTCTATGTCCGTAACAGTAAAGATAGTTCTGCTAATCAAGGGAATTAACTTTCTTTTACTGAGATCAGTACTAAGTCCAATTTGGACTTTCACAGGGAGAAACACCTCTTGGTATTTTTTTTACAATTAAATATATAACTGCTTTCTTAAAATTTATGAACATCCATGGAAACTGGGAATCACAGGTCTGTAAACACAAGGTGCTCTCAGATTTTCAACTCTCTCCTGGTTGGTTGCATTTTTATTACAAAATAAGAGCTATTAATTCATTCTGATCTGCAGAAATTCAAGCTTCTGCACAGAGGACTACAGTTAAAACCTGAAAAAGGGTACTGTGCTTATTCTTTCAGGTTTTATTTTCAAACTCATTTTCACATTTAAATTATTTAATGTGTCCAAAGACATACTTACAACTTAACTGACTTCAGCAGAAGAACCAGAGTAATACCCCATACTTTTTAGCTGAATGAAACCTGTCAAGCTTGATCTCAAATTCCTGCTGGCTATCTCAACAGGGAATCCCTAAATATCAATTTGAACTTTTTGCAGCTAAAGCACAAATCAAACAGACCTTCGTAATGTCATGAAGATATAGAAGAATGAGTACAAGAATCTGTTAAGTCCAGAACCCTTTAAACACTGCTGTTTGTCCTAAAGTGTGTTGAGAAAGTGATTCTAATTGTCACTCTTCCAATATGCTGGACTAGAGAGGACCACAGCAGACTTTTCCATGCTCAATTTAGTGCTCAATTTAAAGAAAACAGTATTTTAACTGAAATTTAAAAGTTCCTCTTTTTTTTTAGAAATGGAGAAACATTGTTTGTAGGAAGATAATTGCTTAGTTACTTGTGGGGTTTTATAAACAAATATCTGCACTTGTTGCACCTCTTGATACTGCTGTGCAGCATTAGCATTATGTTTCTATCCCTATCTGTACTTCTTGCTAGACTTGGTCCTGTTCTTGAGGGAATTACAGGTCACTTACCACTGTCACTCAGAAATTGCTACTCCTAAGTAATACAGTTTAAAAATAATCGAAGAGTGAAAATTTTAATCCAAGGTTAAAAATGTCAACCAAAAGGGAAAGAAGGTAGATTAAGAAACAGTGGAGATAATTATTTAAAAATTAACAATGTAAATTTCACCATCCCCCCAGAGATGGTGAAAGGACAGTATCACTTCTTAAAGAATACATTTTTAAATAAACAGTTATCATGTAGGCATATATTGAGAACACCCCAGCACTCCATTGGCTAAAAACATTGCCGAGCAACTAATGGGTAAAATGCTTAGGAAGTTTACAGCTATTTTGAAATTTATGACAGGCAGAGCTTAAGTCACCTGGTCATTTTTTTATTTTTTTTTTTACATACTTTAGCCAATTCTAAACTTCATTTTTTCCAACCCTGTGTATCAACTACGGAGGGTTTTGAGGCTTGTATATTACCTATCTAAACAGTTGTGTTATTTCAGGATTAACTCATTTTTCCTTAGTCACTTGAATGATTTTGACTTTTTTTTAAATAAGGTCTTAGCATTAAAACAAATATGTTAAAGCAGTAAGGAAAAAGAGAACATTCTTAAACTATTATGCTCATAGTCCTTTTATGGAGCTTTCCAATTATATATCTTGGTATCTTTTGGTATTCTGGATCTACCGTGGAAAAAAAGAAACAGACTCAATATATCCTACATCTTCTGACAATCAGTAATACAACACTTAGAATATGATTCAAAGTCCACAGGAATCAATGTCAGTCTTTCTCAAGTTGTAACATTTGCCTCAATGCCCTTCAGTTACTCATGCACTACAAACAAATCAAATAACAAAAGAAACTTTGCAATCTTTGTTTAGGAAGGTGCTGCCTATACACTTACACTATTTCCCAGCCACCTACCACTATGTTTTCAAACATTTAATTTGAAGGATCAGGTACACAGCTGATTCTTTCAGTTTTGAGCAAGCTAAATGTTCAAAAAAGCCTTGCAGAGGTCCATGGAGACTGGCAACTCCTTAGACAGCACAGACATAAGACTAAATTTTGACATTTCAAATACCACTATTAAAAATGTGTACTAAATCCAGGAGCTAATTGGATTACAGTTTTACTGACTACATTTAAACTACAATCTTGACTACATGGTTACCCTAGCTATCAGAACGTTACCTAAAGTAAATCCAGAAACTACTGTGCTCCTGTTCTCCTAATAATATGGTTAGAGGTCCCTGCACAGCACCTTCAGGAATAAAGAACTTTCTCTTACGGAAAATAGTTGCTGAACAATGACATCTGCTGACACTGCAGCCTGTTATACATCTTATTAGAAACCCCCTATTTTCTCCCACAGTCATAACCCAATCGTATCCTGCAGAGTAACTTCAGTGCATCTAAGAAAAGGTAAAAGCTGTGGGTCAATAATTTATTCTGAACAGTCTACATTTTCATGCAGTGATACTATGTTTAATATAAATTCAAAATGTCAGTTTTATACAAACAAGGAAGGAAGCATTTCTGTCTTTGTTTTAAGTGTGAACCCTGGAATAATTTATTCATAGTACCACAATAAACTGTCAGCTTTCTTGACAACTAAAAATGAAGCATACTGTACTCCTTGGAAAATCCCAGAAATGGGTTTTTTTGGTGGTTTGGTTTTTTTTTTGTTTGTTTGGTTTTTTTGTTGTTGTTGTTGTTGGGTTTTTTTTGTGTGTGTGTGTGTGTTACAAAAAGAATAGATAGAAAAGACAACACATTGAAACCCACAGCCAGACTCCACATGCAGAGAAGCTTCATTCAGGTGCCACTGCATTAGGATCTGTAGAGCCCTTAAGTCATAACAACCTATCAGAAAAAAAAAAAAAAAATCACCTGAAGTGATCTCAGCATATCTAAAAATGTTCAACTGTCGTTTTGAAGCAGCAATTCAAGTATTTAAACTCAGGGAAAAAAATCTTGACAGAATATACAAGTAAAAAAGCATGTTAGTGGAAGAGAAACTGCCTTAATTGGGTAGTTAAGGGTATTTGGTAGGATCATAAAAAGGCAGAACTGTCAGAATGCAATTCTTCTCCTGGCCACTGGCCAAAGCAGCATGCATTTGAGAGAAGAGAATAAACCACCACAAGTAGCACAACATCTCCCACACAAGATCCTTTCAGAGCATTTCTCAGCATTTCACTTTGATTTGCATGAGAATTAATTTTCACTCACTTTATAGTTTCCCATTGAAATTCCCACAAGCCTTAGTCTATCAAAGGAAGCACGTCCCAAAGAAAAGCCACTGATACCCAGCAGCACCAACACATATTTCTACTGTGGACAAGCAAATATCCTAACTGCACCAGAAGAATTTTTTTCTTTTTTTGAACCATTATACTCATGCAAAGTATCTGTACCAGAAGCTGCATGAGTTGAGGTACACCAGTGACTCAGCTGCAGGTTGGAGCAAATGTCCACCACAGAAAAGCTCTGGAATGATTAGAGATAACAGGTCAGCAACAGCTCCTTGCTGTGAGACTTTTATTCATCTTCAGCTACCGAAGTGCTTCTCTTCTCCCCATGAACCACAGCTTTCTTTTTCTCCAAACTTTAACCCACAATTTTTAAAGGCTAACCATTCTTCTGACCTAAAAAAGCCTGCTATAAGTAAGGAGAAACTCACCAGGAAGGAAAGATTGAATGAAGATCCCAATATCTGTTCAGCGCTGCCAAGACTGGTTTTATTTTCAAATAGGAAAAAAAAAAACACATTACTTGATATAAACCCTGCAAAGCTGTCAGAATTACTATCCACCCAGTGGAAAGTAGATATTTCCACTTAGTAAAATGAAGAGTCTTATGAAACTGAATGTCTGCTGCCTCTGACAAGTAAGGAAGCTCTCCCCTCCACCCCCCACCATAGGTGGCAAACTTACTCTTAAGTATTCTCTGATCACAACTTCTGTATCAAAAAGGCACAAAGGAATATATGAGAAAAATGAGGTTGTATATTCACATATCAGGACTCAGAGCTATCTTTCACTCAACCTTAGCCTTAATGGCTACCAATGGTTTGTTATTTGTTGGTTTATATTATATATTTACTTTTTTCAAAATATTATTATGTATGTATATATTATCCCCAGCAGACAACACATATCATGCAGTTTGCTCATTGTTCTCTCAACATTTTTCATCTGATCAAAGAAAAAAAAAAAAAAATTTGAATTAAGCTTCAGAACTATATTTTCCGATAGTACCTGCCATTTGTTGCAATCCAACACATTCTAAGAAAGGACATGAGGGATGCAAGTCCAGCAATGCAGATGTAGTACTAACACCTTTAGATTAGTATTTCTCTTTCCATTCCCTTCCCTCCTACTACCAACAGAACTTTCTCAATCAACATGGGAAAGATACATTGACAGCAAAAGAAGCAGCAACTATGTTAGCAGTGTTTCTGTTGGGTCCACAGGGACTTCTTTTAAGCGGATGAAATACACAGCATTCCCATATTTCTCTTGATCCTTGGAGTCAAGGCAGCATTTCTTTAGTAGAAGGAGGTATCCAAGACAGACATTTCAGAAGAAATATTATCTGTCTTGTAAAGAGTCCCAGGATTTTGTCCTATATTGTTTTATCGTAGCTGAACATTAAATATTAATAACTGCAAATATGACAGCAAAAAAAGCATCTTGACTTATCCCGAGGATGGTTGCAAAGTAAGAATCATGATGTTTTGCAGTATATACCTCTCATCTCTACCACTTCCAGCGGTAATGTTTTGAAGTGACATGTAGCATCCTTGCATTTTCTGTACCTTACAGGAGATTTTCAACTTCCAGATTGGGATTTCCAAACACAACAGTCCTGATAACATTATCAGATATCCACAATTCCAGGGAAAATAGCTGATGCACAAAACGAGATCATCTCTTTATTGTCTGCATGAAGAAAGATTACTATCTATTCAAAGCTCCCATTTTCACAGGTATTCTAACAATTTATCAATATGCAGAGTAACTGTTTATTATCATTAGCTGAAGAATTTTCCTTTGGTTCAAGTGGAAGTTACCAGACATAGATGGTCCAACACTGTGAGGAGGATTATCATTCTTAGGATTTGGTATCTATTGCACACATTTAATTTGATATGGCATATTACAGTATGAGTAACAACAGCTTTGCACAATACATTTTCTTGGTTCACACACAACCAGCACACCCTTCATTTTTCACAGAGTTCTTCTATTCTCAAATACATCAGCCAAGCCTATTAAAAAATAAATTAATCTTCTTTAATGTCACATATGTGACATTTAAAAATAAAAAGTACTTCCTTTCTTCTTTCCTTTTTCCATAAGTATCACTAGAATAAATTCTTACTCAAGTCAAATTTAAGCACATTCTACTCAACACAGCTGCAGTGTATGAAACTAGCATAAATGATGGTATCTTCAATTCTCACTATTATATCTTCATTATCTAAAATAATTCAAACTTAAGGGAAATTACAAAGTATAGCTATTCAACACAGGCTGCAGGAAGATGTTCAAAATTATCCTTCTAGGATCGTAAAGAATCAAATTAGTCTGACAATCCATCACAGTCTATTGCATGTCATGAGAGACAGCTGGTACTGCTGGATTCATATTCCTCTACCCATCTCTTACCTGTAACTAGTCACCAGCAAGGGCTAAGCTAAACCAGTAACTGCTCTTTTGTTGTGAGCAAACTCAGCCAAAAGGCAACTTCTAGTAAATGAACTAATGAAGATTCAAATACCAGCACATATTACAGATAGTGGCAGCCTCTTTAGTTGTTAATTAAAATTAGGAGCAGGGCTGACACTAGCATCAAGTAGTCCTTAGTGTTATGACAACAGAATATAGTGATGATGGGTATTCCTTCCATGCAAATTATGTAATTACGCATTTATTTTCTACGTAAGATTTCATGGGAAGAACTTATAAATGATTGGCATTCCTACAGCTGTGAGACTTTTTTTTTTTTCCCCTCACAAAACATTACATCCAGACTGAAAAATATATTTTAGAATCTTACCAAACATTAGTACTCTTCCAAAATAACATAACTTTTATTCAAGTTTTTCTAATTTTTAACTTGCACGTGCTTCAGAAATACTAACAACTATTTTGATGTGATATTGCTCTGATTAAAACAGGTCTCTATCAAAATATAGTAAGGTCTGAGGTGAAAAAGAGATTCAATGTTCTGGTCTTACTGAGCCTAAATCATTATTTGTGAATAATCCCACCCTGAAACCAAAATGTACTTTAATAAATCAGCATACACTTCACAGCCCACACCCCACCCAAACATATTCGATGAATCAGCACTTTCTCACCTTGGAGAAAATTATGAAGTACTCATAGTATACACAATAACAAAGTATATTATTTATCTTGCTTGAAGAGCATGAAGAGCAATAAACTTATTACAAATGTGTAAAACATTCAATATACATTTTATGCAAATTAAAAACCACTTTAAAATTTTTAAAGTTACAACAGCTTCACTTACAATGAAAAATAATAAGGTTTTATAAATAATAAATATACATTATAAGTGAATGGCAATGGCTACAAAACCAATACATTTACATGCTGCTACTTGATTAACTACCTTTAAAGCATCTTTGAAATTTAATTTTAAAATGTTTTCCTGACCACAGTTACTTAGCAAGTAAATATTATGAACATGAATACTTTGCTTGCTTTGTTTCCACATTTCATAAAGTTTATGTGCATTTAGACATTTCAGGATTTACATTTACTGGTTTGAATTCTATGTGAAGGACTGAACATTCTATGAATTACACAAATTGACTAACACATCAAACAAACAAAATATGTTTATATTGTTTAAAAGACATAATCAAAGGATAAAGACCTAAGCTGAGACAACAAGTAAATTAGATCTGTGTTTTGCATCTAAAGATCACGGATATCAAGTGCTTACTTGTCTCAATTTATCTTAAGCAAAAGTGAGGGTAACAGCACTTACAAAAGAGTCTAGAAATGAAAAATTACAGCTTATTGTATACAGTCAAAGGTTAAACTTATTATTGCTCAACGTAGGCCAACCTTAACCCCAGGATTAATGCAATAAACAAAACCAGAAAATTCTGTTTGCACATATAATGCACTGGGATAATGTCTCTGAAGAATTACAAAAGTGAAATGATGCCCCCTACTGCTGCCAGGGAATGCTTATGTATAAATAGGGGCTTTTGGTTCAAAGGGAAATTACCATGTAAAACCTATGAACATGCATTTTCAAACTAACCAGTGCTCATTTGCTCATTAGCATGTCATATGCCAAGGACAATTTATTTATTCCCTGGCTTTTAATTAAAATATATGAAGGGCCTTGCCTTGTAGAGGAAACTTTCAGGAAGGAACATAAAAAGGAAGAGTGAATATATAATCCAAGTTTCCCAGAAGTTATGTATTTGGGTAAAGAAAGTATGAAGATTTAGTTCGATTTTTCTTTCTTGATGTATTTCTGAATACACCAAATTTCAAATAATAACTTTTTGACAGTAATGATATTTTTCAAATAGTAAAGTTGATAGGATTGATTTTGCTGTCAGCTAGAAAGTTGACACAATTCATTAATGACTAACAGAGTTCATACAGCGTCTTTGAGTTGTTCAAGACCACAGTTCTACTCCTAACTCGTTTAGTTCTGGTATCACAGCTACTGTAGTAATGAATTTCTTGATGGGCAGGTAAAGGAACACTGCTACTGTTTGAAATACTTATCAGGGAAAGACAGAGCTCAAATAAAGAGCCATTACAAAAGTCTCTGTTTGTTTTACTTTCAAGCCACAACAGACCCAATAATATCAATACTGTTAACTCCTGATTTCCATGGTGTAAGTGAAAAACAATCCCCAAATTCTTAAAGGACAGATTGAACTTCTCCACTTCAAAGTAAACTAGTTACATAAATACATATTGGGCACATTACTGCCTTTGATAATCTCATCTTCAGCACCCTTGAGACAGTTGTTCAGAATATCAAATCTTACAGTTGCTACCACCTACCTTTGTTCAAGGCTTGCAGAGTGAAATGACCATAGTTCACAAATGTTTATGACAAAACAAATCAATAATCAAAGCTAATGAGCTGACATGAATAGGTATACTTTTTTATTACAAGGTCCTGTTTTATCACAAATCCTACTATGTGTTCTGGTGTTATTTGGACACTACTACTATGACCTTACACTCATAATTTGATTGTTTACCCTTTAAACATTAACCAGACCCAAGACTGGCTCAGTCATGGGGTTTTAGCAAAATATAAGTTCTATTCAAAGTTTAAAAGATTTTATGTCATAAGCGTAAGAGATCATATTTCTTCAAGAGCATATTTTCTAAATAATATCTCTCTCTCTGTGACTAACATGATTAATAAGAGTTTCAAAAATTTCTTCTGTCATATCAAGCAAATTACCTCCAAGCTCTTTTCCCTAGATTTTGATGTAGGAGTCTTTATCATGGTTTCTATTACTTCTGGTGGGTCAGGTTGAAATGGGATGCTATCTTCCTGAAACTGTTTTACTATTTTTCTACCACTGTGAGAGGAAACACATAAAAGGTGGCATCCCATTCCTCTAAATATGCTTTCTAAATGTTAAAAGGTTAAAGCAATTTCCAGAGGTCTCTGTCTAGAAAAAGACCACCACTGATATTTAATTGAACTACCTTTGCTCTGAGGAATGCAATAAAATACACCAAAACCAAATGTAAATGCATTGTTGTCCTTTATGTAAAGAAAGTCAGCTTAATTTGCCCTTTTTTTCACCACTATTATACAAACTGAGCATGCCCAGCTGGTGTAAGCAAAAAATTAATTGAAATTGGTGAAAATATTTTGATTTCCAGCAGCTGATGATTAATCCCATTGATTTTACTATTATTATATTAGACCCTAATCTCACAGAAAGTCTGTGAGCCTTATTTTTGACTGCAGTGTTTTAATACAGATCTGTAGTTACATCAGAAACATTTTCACACACTTCAGCCAAGTAGAAGTCATTGTATGGAGTGAAATGTTCTAAAATTCTGTCCCTGGCTCCTCTCCATACATAAGAGTTTTAAAAAAACATGGTATATTCAGGGAATAAATATACTCGAATGAAAAAAAAAAAACCCACACCAAACCCCCCCAAACATTTGTTCTATACAAGAAAATGAAAGCCAAACATTACCATTCTTTTTTTAGACACTGAAATAAAATCGAGGACCAGATTCTGGAAAATCTTACTGAGGTAAATCAGCACCCTTGCAAAAGTCCAGCCAGCAGGAAAAACTATCCACTTGAAGACTATATTGCATAGCCAGATAGGTACTTCTTTTTACAGTTGTAATATTAATTTATAGTTAACATTAATAGTTAATAATAATAATAATATCTAGTAGTCTTCTATGGCAATTAAATTACTTTTTCTCTCTTTTCATTGTTATTACTTGGCTTTTGGTATTCAATTTAACTAGGAATATTACAATTTTATCTGTTCCTGTACATCTGATTGTCCATATCGATTCTGTATGTCTCCAGAATACTATCCCATTTCCTGCTCTTCACTCATTCAGCTAAAAAACATTTAGTCAGTTTAGCAGTCTCATTGAAGTAAATGGATAAAGATTAATAATGTCAATTTAAATGGGTCTTAACCTTGTACCAGATTTTGTGTATGCTATCTGAAAATTGGTATCATTCAGACATGGAAGTTTGTACACCTATTCTCATCCTGTTTTGCACAAATATAAATAACAAACCAAAAGCAAATCACCTACAGCTAGGTTTACAACATGCTGCATCTCTTAAAAGCATTTAAAAGCTACTGTAAGCACATCTTCCAAGTTTATTGCACCCCTTCTAGCTTTCAACTACTGGTGGCACTTTCTACCAACTCTTTTATATTGTATTAAACCTCCCAGAACAAACAGAAACCAGTTGTAAGGTCCTATTCAGCAATCAGCTACCAAACAGGCACCGTACATACCATAACATTGCTCAGTAACTCCAGGTAGTGCTTTACAAAAAGGATTTAAATTCCTGTAGTCAGACTAAGAACAAAATGTTTATGAAAATTAAAACCAAACACACACAAAAAAATCCAAAACAAAAACCAACACACACACAAAAAAAACCCCAAGTCAAACCAACAAAAAACACCCAACAAAAACCAAAACAACTCGTGTCTGAAAAAATTGTAAAAACCTTAATAGTGCTCAAGTGTGTAAGTCTACCATTTGATAAACTATTAAAAAAAATTTACTTGAAAGACCTTTATAAAATCCCTACTTAACAAGATTAGCAAGACTACTGCTTTAATCACTGCAGTTGCAGAACCCTTGACGAAATACACCAACTTTAAACTAACATACGGAGGGGCAATTAAGCACAGCACGCATTTTGCAGCATTTCACCTGAAGCTGGGCTCTGTATTCCCCAGAGACAGCTGCATAATGGTGACAGCCCTTCAAACACCACTTGTCATTCCTGCAAGCAATGCAGCAGTGTACAATCCCCTCTCACAATAAAGATTATAGTTTGTTTGTCAGTCATTCAAGTGAAGCTACAAAGTTTAAATACACAGCGGGCACAGAGTTTGAAACCTTTAAAGTGACTGGTAATAATATAAATATTTACATTAAAAAACACAAAACTGGAACAGTTCCCAGGATAAGTAATGGGCTTTGCCAATACACCTGCAGCTCTTTGTAACTAATTAAGAAACTTGAGCACATATTCAGAAAGCATCAAAACCCAAATGCAGACTCCGTAACATAAAAAGAAAAATACTACCCACTCTTAACAGTCGATGCATGTATAATTACAATGCTTTTCTCTTCTCTTCCTTTTATAATGATTCAGTTATTTACAACTGATACTTTTGAAAGTAATTTGGATAAAGAAAAGTAATTAATTCTAAAATTAAGGGACAGAATAAGTTTCCTTAATTGAAACTACTAATTACAGAATCTATACTTTGATTTATTTTCAAAAAGTTGCCTCGGGATACTAAAAAAGTAGGACCAAAGCTTTGATCTGTAAGTTCAGTAGGATCTCAGCACTGCAATAAGGTCTCCAAAAGGGAAGCCCTCCTAACCACAAGTATCACTAGATCTTGAAGCAAATATACAACTGTCCCTAGAGATAACTAGAGACTTGAGTATGATCAGAAGTTTGTCATTATAAAGCAATGCGAGGTTATTTTATTTCAAACCATTTTTGGCTTTTTTGCTGTTAGCAATCAAACAAAAAAATTAAAGCATACACCAAAATCTCCTCATGAGACCTTGATACAATCAGAGGCAGTCTTCAATTTTAGGATTAATATTACACAGAAAGATTTGAGACCACCAGCCAAGGCTCCTTTTCCTTTCTGAAATAAATAGAATTTGAGGTATTGCTTTAAAAAAAAAAAAGTGACTATTTGTGTTGACTACAAATTAAAGTTTCTGCTACTCAAATTCATATAGGATACTTTCTATACCCTAGTATTTTAGGACAGAAACAAAAGCATTTTCTTGCAGCTTTTTAATGATCCTTCGTATACCAAAATGCTGGTAATTTCATTTTTATCATAAAGTTCCTTGCTTACCATTTAATTGGCAAGAACTAACTACAAAGCAACAATGGTTGTAATGACTACATTTTAACAGTTGATGGCACCAACCACCTCAAGAAATCGCCTAGTTGAATGTTAGATTACGTTCTTGTAAGTGAATGTTGTAGAATAATTTGATGGGGAAGCAAAATACAAATGTCTAAACAACAAAAACAACAACGAAAAAGTATTTTCGGGAAAGTACAGCATCTTTCTCGAATGTGACACTCATTATCAAAACCTTATCCTATTTGGACTACATGTATATACTGTCTGTACACAGATGTAAAGTTTTCCATTTTGCCATGCCACAGACAAAAAATATTTCAAAGATGCAATGCTTTAAATTCAGGTAGGAAAATGTATATAGCTATACCTAGACATAAGCCTTTAGCATGATTTTCCAATGTGCTAAGAGCTGTAAACTCTCATTTAGTTTAAAAGTTTGTAAATAGTGATGCAAGTGTCTTTATAAAAATACTTTTTTTTTTTTTTTTTTTAATATTAATCCTTTCCTGGTGTAACAGATAAGATTAAAGCAAAATATGTTAATTTAGATACACAACCATAAAATATTCATCCTCCCTTAGGAAGCTACTAAAAACTAACTTAGAAGGGATGTTAAAGATGAACAAAACAAGTGAGAATCAAATAGTTTATGGGGAACTTTATTCTCCTCCCCCATATTTGGGGGGAAATAGTTATCTGGGTCTAGGGTGGGGAGAGATAAAAGAAACCAGGATATTTACTCATTTGTACAACAGTTGGTCAGCACTTGTAAGGACGAGGAAATTCTGCTGGAGACACATTTAGCAGATCCTTTTCCTAACTTCTTCATGCTAACAAACT
>JANHGN010003749.1:26319-36748 GCA_024605025.1 Megaceryle maxima | reverse complement strand
CCTCCAGATCCCTCAACTTTATACCAAATATGACACATATGGGCTGGAATACCTTGTTGGTCAGTGTGGGGTCACCTCCCTGCAGGTGCAGCCTTTCACTTTCCTGCACCCCCAACGTGGTACACACGATCCAGCAGTGGCCTTGATCCGCACACCAATCCTTGGTAGTAAGTAACTCTACACATGGGGTGTTATCATTGCCAGCAGCAGACACTGTCTGTGAAAACAGCCTGCTAACTTCAGAAAGTGCAGTTAGTTAGAAGAACTGAGCTGCAAAGTAAAAATCACTGAACAGAACCAGCTCTGTTCTCACCCAAACCAGGACAATTCCAAGTGGTGAGGCTAAGGAGAGAAAGGCAGAGAGTACAACTGCATCCTGAAGGTCAGGGAAGTCACCTGGAGGGGAAGCAAGAGGCCAGCAGTGGTTTGAGGCACTGTGAACAGTGTATATATTTTCACTGCTGGGTGTGTGGCATGAAGGGCAGGAAGCAGAAACGGAGATGCAAGTCCCCTGTGGATCCAACCCTCTATTTTATCATGTGCATGTACGGCGATATTACACAGCAGACCTCTGGTCTGGTTTTGTGTCTTCAGGCTGCAGTTTAATGATGAATAATTAGGTTCTGGACAGCTCTTGGCAAAGGCTGCCACTGAATACTTTATGTTGTAATGGATGTTAATCTGAAAATTGTGTTTGCAGTTCTGTTTGATCATCTATAATGAAATTGGTCAAATTGTAATTTGGGCTTATTAAAATAAAAATAAAATAATAATACCACCAAACCTATTTCAAATCAAGACCGAAGTCCTATTTGTGTCTAACATCAGTGAAAACAAGTAAGAAATCCACTACATCCCATGATCTCACATAACCACATGAGATGAAAAAAAGATTTTCAAAAACAGTTTGAAAGGGTTAAGAGATCAACTACAGCATCAAACTGTAGGAACTCAAGGAAGAGTCTTACTTACATAGACAGCTAGAGCTCAAACATCAGTGGTCTATAACTACAAGCTTCAGCAAATATAAAAGGTAAGTTACATTAAATATTTGAAAACCTCAAACCATCCAAGGTACCTGGGTATGCATTTGACTGTTCTGGGAATATCACATAAAAGTTTTGCTCAGAAGTGGCATCCTGAACACCATGATGCAAGAGAATGTCAAAGAATAAACGACACCTCCATGTCAAATACTACTTCTGCTTCTTGTGACTGATGAGACGCAGCATTTGCTGTGAAACACAGAAACAAATTACTCCTAAGTGACTGAAACAGTGATCAAAATACACACACAAGTGATTTCACCTTCTTATGATCCAAAAAAATCACCTAGAAAAATATGTGAAATTCCAAATAGTCCCTGAAAACCAGATATAAGCATGGATGAGAAAGGAAAGAGGATCACAACCAGACAGTATGACCCAGCCAGCATGACCCAGCAAGTCAGTGGCAGAAATACAACTTGTAGTACACCCAGAAAACACTTTTTTTTTTTTTAATCATAGAATCATTTTGGTTGGAAGAGACCTTTAAGATCACTAAGTCCAGTTGTTAACCCAACACAGCCAGGTCACCACTAAACCATGTCCCTCACCACCACATCTACTCATCTTTTAAATACCTCCAGGGATGGGGATTCCACCACTTCCCTGGGCACCCCATGCCAGGGTTTCACAACCCTTTTGGTGAAGAAATTCTTCCTAGTACCCAATCTAAACTTCCCTTGGCCCAACATGAGGCCGTTTTCTCTTGTCCTATCATGTGTGACTTGGGAGAACAGACTGAACCTCACCTCACTACAACCTTGTTTCAGATAGTTGTAGAAAGTGAGCAGATCTCCCCTCAGTCCCCTTTTCTCCAGGCTAAACAAGCCCTGTTGTCTCAGCTGCTCTTCATAATACTTGTTCTTTAGACCCTTCACCAGATTCATTGCCCTTCTTTGGACACGCTCCAGCACCTCTTGTAGTGAGCAGACTGAAAACTAAACACAGTATTTGAGGTGTGGCCTCAACCAGTGACGAGTACAGAGAGACAATATAGTCCTTCTGGTCCCACTATTTCTGATACAAGCCAGAATGCTGTTGGCTTTCTTGGCCACCTGGGCACACTGCTGGTTCATACTTAGCTGGCTGTCAACTGAAACCCCCAGGTCCTTCTCCACTGGGCAGCTCTCCAGCCACTTGTTCCAATGCCTGTAGCACTGCAAGGGGTTGTTGTGATCCAAATGCAAGACCCTGGGCCTTGTTGAACCTCATACCATTGGTCTTGGCCCATCAGTGAAGTCATCTTCATATATTAATAGCTGCAGAACTAATCAGTGACTGAAACTCATAAAAAAGGAACTTTTGACAACGCAAGAGCTAACAAAAATAGAGCAAATGTCCTCTCAAGAAGGCTGTACTGCTCATGCAGCTGCCATGCCACTGTCACAGCACTATGATAGAAGTCTGAGTGATACTGGCCTGTGAGGCTAAAGCAGAGTGGACCATATCCTAAAGTCTTTACAGAGATATATTTTGACTGATTTCAATGAATCAGAGACAGGTTACAGACAATGAGTGCTTAGTCCGAGTAAGGACAGAGACACAAATGAATAAAGATTTCAGCATTTGGCTTTACCTTTGTAAAGAAAGAATAAAAATATATTGCACATGTTGCATATCTGTCAGTTAAATTCATTTTATCTACAACACTTTATTGGTCTCATGCAGCTCTAGAGAACAATTCAAATCTCAAATTACAAAACCACCTAGTTTAAGGCTCCATCAGTACTGAAGCCTTCAAACCCTGAAATAGTCTCCAAGTTCCCATTCAAATTGTCATCAAAGCTATACTCCAACATTAAGTCCATGTCAGACTTAGTGGAAGCAGATGAGGACTCCAGCTGCATCTGGTTTGATTTGCCTGTAATAACAACAGCCAATTGAGCCAAATCAAAGAAAATGTATTTCCTTGAAAAGTAACTATTATTTTTCTTTCAGGAAAATACTTGCAAAAATGCTAATTTAATATTTAATAAGTCTTATTTTAAGATAGAGATTAAAATACCTACTGGACTAGAACAGGCCAAAAATACCAGATAGTACGTTACAACAGTCTCTCTTTGAGCAACTTTATTTCTCCATAGGAAGAAAAATATTTGAAAAACTCAGTTTCTGTGACAGAAGATTAAATTTAACTCAAATCTGAGCTCTTCAAAGACTCAATCTGCAGACTCCCATACATGCCCTGTACTAAAGAACGGCCCATGCAGATCCTTCACAAGCTCTAGCCCTTGCTCACTCTGAGACACAGGAGCTTCTACGCTGCCTTTACCTGCAGGAAAACTAAATCTTCAACAAAATGCAGGGGCATAGATTTTGCTGTTACTCTTGATGAAACCAGCAACGCTTACATGCAACACAGGAACAAAACTTCAGGCACTCCGGAAAACATATCCTCTCACCCTCTGTTTTAAATTAACGATATTTTCCAATAGCTTTACTCATGTTTTTAGGTCACTAACAGATACTTAAAGCACTTATCAGTTATCTAGTATCATGGCCATTGCAATGTTAGTAACTTTCTCAATCCTTATGATGTGAAAAGCAAGAATGTAGACATCAAATAGGGGTGTTTTATTGGCCTAACTTTAAAAACTGAGAGCCACAGCATGTAACAATTTAATCTCAAGTAGATTCTTCATTTGTAGAGTAGCTTCTTAACCAAAAAGGTGAACTCATCTAGTTTTCTGTAAGTAGTTGATTGGCAGATCAGTCTCTTCCTACATGTCTCTAGAGAACTCCTCATTAGGCACTCACATGTCGAAAATAATAAATTAAGTACTTATTTTAGAGGAAGAAGATTCTCATTTCTTCTCTTGATAAGCTCTAAACCAACCAGACATGGCTGGAAAGCAGAGACCTGCACCCTTAGATTGCAGTTTACTGATAAAGGTATTATTTATGCTCTCTCCTTTTTACTTCTCTCAATCCCTCCTCTGAGCTATAGCTCTAAGTCAGGCACCTGGCTGGCTGGATAAAAGTAAATTAAAATCCCATAGTGCTCACAGAGAACAGAGGCACATGTAAATCTGAAGGATACCAAGCAATAAAAATTTACTTTGATTTTTTTCCTATGAGAAAACATTGACGTGTTAAAGAATAGGCTACAAAACACAATTTTCCTTCACGATCGTGTTTAAGGAAAACATTTTTTACAACATAAGAACAGGTTAAGCACAGTCCTTAATGCATAAGACTGTTTCTGCCATCACAGATAATGGGCTAGTGAATTTAGCACAGGTTTTGGAATTGATACCAGATAACAGCTAAGATAAATTTTGTTTCTTTGCTAAACATTTTTAGGATCTGTGTTGCTGTAATATCTGAAAATCTCTCAAGTGAAGTGGAATAAATAAATACTAAATAAACAAAAATCTCCGATGTAAGTATTAATGAGTCTGTTGCACTTTGAGGGCTGGTGAGGGTTGGTTTGGTGTTTCCCTTTTTTTTTATTTTTAGTTTGGTTTAAGAAAAAAAAAAAAAAAAAAGGAAAATGCCCTTTCTTTAGATGGCCATTTTCAGTTTAAAAAAAAAAAAAAAATTACTTTTTAAAAAAAAGAAATATTATTAACAAAGATAAGCCATCGGGAAAACAAATTTTCATACCTGGATTCTTTTCTCCATAAAAAAAAGAGAGAAATATAAAGTCAGCAGTGACTATTGCATGAATCTTTGTGTGAGGAAATCACTGAAGGAAGGTCTAAGTATTGCACTGCATTTTAATTCTGAAAGTAATTGGGAGGGGTTTTTTGCCTTTTACTGTAGAAGTGCTATAATCCATCCAGTCCTTGTTAGGAATTCACCCGTTAAGTGTTCCTCCCAGTGGTCAGCACTTTCCGCTGGTTCAATTTTCAAAGAAACTTTTAGAATTGAAGAAGAAAAGCCAGAGAAATTTTGCCAATCCATTTTTCAGAAGAAAAGACTATTTAATCAAAGAATGGTGGTTAGAGCACAAGGAGATTTCAAATACCTGAGGCAGCAACACGGCTGAGTAGGAGCCACACATAGGTTTGGTGACGTTTAACTTTGTAATTTTGCTCAATTCAGCCAGATGTCCTCAAATGCAGACAAAATCTTTGGCCACTACTGACCAACCCAAGAAGAGTTCCCAGTATCAGGAACAGAGATGGTGAATTAGATGCTTCAAGCGCAGAAAGCCTCCATGGGGAGTAAAGTACAAAAGTAATGTGCACTTACTTGACAAGTTACCAAGATAAAAAGGTTTGTTTGGTTTGGACTTCTCAGAGGTTTTCCTAAGTGCCATATTGTTGCCTACTAAAAATTTTAGTATATAATAGTTTATAAATTCTAGAAATGCATAGTTTTTCCAAATACTCGTGTCAATCATTCCATAGCAGTACGTGTTAATGCTGCATTAATTTATCTGAATAGAGCCAGAACTGGCTTGAACTTATCCTCAATATTTTTTTTTTGTCATTTGTGAATCAGTTAGATTTATTTTTTCTCTGCACAACTCATCAAAATGAATTTCACTTTCCACTATCATTAGGAAATTGGCCCAAGCACAAATGAGTCTTGACTTCAGGGATGATGGAGAATAAGCATATGTTCAAATGCTAGAAGTCAAATGTACCTTTACTTTTTGCTCTGAGTGGATCTTAAGGTAAAATGACAAATGAGAGTCCCAGACTGCCTGTCAAATCCTTTCACAAGTTTCATGCCATCCCATGAGCTGACCATCTTCCTTTGGCCCTCACCACAGCACAGCCTGGCTCTCACAACTTCTGCCTGTTTGCCTGCAGCATTACCCAGCCACCATCAGAAGCATTTGTGCTTTGCAACCACAATTTCAAGCAAACCCTAACTTGAGCATGTGCTTGCACCCTTCCCAACGGTCCTGTGGCCAAGCGCGTGCTGCTCTCAGTTGGGAAGCCACCTTGGCTGCCCTAGGGCTTGCAGCACGTATGCAAAAACAAATCAGATCTCCTCAGAGGAAAATATCAACACCCATTATTCCCACCACATTTGTGCTCTCTATATTACTTCACAGAATCACAAAATGTTAGGGGTTAGAAGGGACCTCAAAATATCATCCGGTCCAAGCCCCCTTCCAGAGCAGGATCACCTAGATTAGGTCACACAGGAACGCATCCAGGTGGGTTTTGAATGCCACCAGAGATGGAGATACCACAACCTCCCTGGGCAGACTGTTCCAGTGCTCTGTCACCCTCACCATCAAGAAGTTTCTCCTTATGTTTACATGGAATCTCCCATGTTCCATCTTGCACCTGTTGCCCCTTGTCCTATCATTGGATGTCACTGAGAGGAGCCTGGCTCCATCCTCCTGACACTCACCCCTTACATGTTTATAAACATGAATGAGGACACCCCTCAGTCTCCTCTTTTCCAAGCTAAAGAGACTCAGCCCCCTCAGACTTTCCTCACAAGGGAGATGTTACACTCGCATGCTTCTGCCTGGGGTGTAACTTAGGTGTAACATACACCATTCCTGCCTGAGCCCCACATCTTCAACTGCAAAGGGCAAATTTTGGTCACAGTAACATCAGACCAACCTTACTAATTTACCAGTGTAACTACCAGTGTATTACACTAGGTAAAGTCAGAGCTGAATACATCCCCAAGTCTTCTGGTTTCCTTTATAGCACCAGCGCACTGCCATCTTCAATTCTCTCCTGAGCAGTTGATTCAGAGAATTCAGGACTGTTGAAAGGTTCCCCCTGCCCTTTCCCCAACAACCCCCCCCCAAACAAAACAAAACAAAACAGAAGTTATTTTATTCTGTGATTTATATTGGTCTCCTCCATCTATCACATGGCTACAGTGTTCAGTTCTGCCTTGCAGGAATTCACTTTTGGCCTCACAGTACACACTGTCTGCCAGAACAACACTTTCCTTAGGTTTGCGCAAACCTTCTGCATCTGCTTTCTGTGTAAAGATGTCAATAAACAGCATTAAATTCTGGGGATGCATCTGTTCTGTGGCCCTTGGTGATACAACAGGGGTTAATACTATTTCAGTGAGAAACTGAAAGCATCCCATGACAGTCTGCACTCTAATTCAGAGGATTCGGCTATAACTCAACAGGAAAGTTTCAGTCTACCCTCTTTCAACCTTTACCCAACTGCTGCAAAGAAAACAGCTACAAGGAGCCAGAAGCATCTGCATCCAAGGCCCGAGAGATCTCCTTACACCAGTTCAAATCCTGCACAAAATTGTCTGAGGACATTCATATTTAAAATACAGACCACTCTTTTGGAAATGATCCACCTTAAGTAGAATTCAACTCCTGGCTATTAAGTTCCTATGACATTGCCACACTTCACATTGATAGATAAACATGATCTTATTTTTTTAAGCTGCTCTTAAATTTAGATTGTTTGATTTTAAATACAAGTCTGAAATCTCGATACTACTACAGTTCCTTAGGTCCTCCTCCCTCTCTGGCCCGTCAAAACTGGGTGTTCAAGAACATTTCCCGGCACCACTTCAAGTAGAAGGCTGAGCCAAGCCGCTGTCTTTACAGCACAGGCAGGTGGGAAGGATCACTCGCACCTTCCCTCTTATACCAAAAAAACTCACACAGGTTTTTCCCCAGAACAGCAGGCCACTCATTTTTATACTGCTATGATCACCTCATTTAATTCTCAGACTAAATAAATACATTTTGAAGCTGCAATTAATACTTTTGATTCTGCTGTTCATATACTTCATAAATCTTCCTTTTAACTTTCCATGACAGCACTTCCACAGTTCTGTGCACACTCACTACACGTTACCTGCAGTAGTCATTTGTTGCCAGTGATCAGTGCAGACCATCACAGACTCAGAGTCCTTCAAGTGAGAAGGGCCCTCATGAGGTCTCTGATTCGCACTCCTGATGCTCTCTAACCCCTGCCCGAAATGATTTTCAAGTTTAAAAACATTACAACAGCACAGAGAACAGCAGCTCTGAAAGAAGTTGGGAAGCTTCTCCTCTACAAGGGCAGCAAGACAATATGGCACTTCAGATTCCCGCAGTTACATCAGGAGATGTCTGTGCAGAAAGAAGCCTGTGGTAGGTTGACTAGGGTCCTCTACTGCCACAGCAAGCTTGGTGCAATTGCCCCAGGCTAATCTATAGGCACACAATGGTGTGCAGCTTCTTCATCTGAAAAAGTCCAATCAGTCAAACTTTCTTCACAAATCAGCTCAGGGTGTGAAATCTTAAAGAACTAGCTTCTTAGACGCCAGTGGCAACAAAATCTAATAGCAGCCTTCTCCTTAACCCAAAACCAACAAAAACCACCCGAATTGTTTCCTCTGCAGGAAGTCCCTTTGGGGATAAAAGAAGTCATACAGGATTCAGATCATTTCCTGGATTTGTGTGCATCTATCAAATGACAGGCAGCAGCAAAGCTGACAACACCCTATCCCTGCTTCGAAGTACAATCCAAGGGAAAGGGAAGAGAGATTCAGAACTAAGGGATTTGGATTGCCTCCTCCACTATTCACAAGGTGAGAAATTATTTGATATGTAGGCCAGCAAAAGGTCCCCTTTGTCTAGAAAGGCCCATCCTGCTAACGTGAACAAAGGAGGAGACAGAAGTTGCAACGCGTATTGAGAGTAACGGAGAGAGAGACAGACACAGCGGGTAGAGAGTTGATAATGCAGACAGGAGGAAAAAAAAAGAAAGAAAAAAAAAAGAAAGAACTTCTTAAGATTTTTTCTAAGAAAAATGAATCTTCACTGTACTGGTGCTTTTATTAGAATCCCTCATGCTTTTTTCTTGTTCCCTCTTCCTGACATAGTAAGTTATGTTCAAGCTGACTGTGACACTTTGTCAGGGCACTGCATTGTTCTTTCCCCAGACAGCCCCCTCCTAGCCTCTGCGTGCGGCACAGTGCTCCAGAGGCAAGCGTGACGCACCTGTAAGGGCTGAGGATACTCCCACTCCTAATGGTGATTCGAAACCATCACCTGCAACAGGATTCAGCACACTTGCCTTTTCAAAATCAAGGGGAAGGGCTCAAAGTAAGGCTGATGTAAAATGAGGTGGGGCAAAGGAAAGCATCAAACCTTTTAATGAGAAAGCCGCTCTTCCTACTCAAAATCGTATATCAGAAAGAGGAGGAGGTACTACTTTTCTAGAGCTTTAAAAACTGGCCTTTGGAGCATGACAAAATTCATCCATGCAAGTCAAGAGTGCACAGCAACTTAGCTATTTTTTTTAGCATGGCTTTTCTAGGTAAATATTGCCACTTTATGGGACCTACATTGTTACAGCAGCAACTTGAAACCCTGTAGTGGCATCATTCGTAGATAAGAGAAAAAAAAATCATTCCCATTCTGAGGTACCTGTAGTCAGAGATAATACAGACAAAAGGCAGAAGACAAGTATAATCCACTTTTTACCGGTGGTATAGAAAGGCATACTGCAGGTTTGATCCATGCCTCACCAATGCAGACCTGAGCCCAAGTCTCTGCAGATTTGATGCTGAGCCTCACCAAGGGAACCATCTTTTCCTTGGAGAAGCCATGCAGGTGGTGTGCCTACCATGCTGACTGCAGCTGACGTTACCAATAGATCATCTCAGTTTGTCTAGAATAAAAGCCATAACTTACATGCCCTGCCATATACCACCTGCAGGCCTGCCAGCAAATGGGCAACTGGATTTTTTGCTATGGCTTTGCTCAAAATTACGTATAATTTCTTACTCTTCATCCTTTCATTTCCATCAGCTAGCATGAATTTTAAAGAGCCAAAGTAATTTTATTGAAAAAACCCACAATTTCTAGGACATGTTAAGACTTACTCTTCAGTTTCTTACAGACTTCTTGAACCATGTTAAGAAAAAGTTATTTAACCCCTCTTTATTTCAATTTACTCCTTTGCAAGCAGAGCTAACATGAGGCACTCCCATTCTTAAGACAAAGTAGCACAAAGGTAAATAGTATTACTTACCCTTTTCTCATGATAGAAACATAGAAATGTCTGGGTTGGAAGGGACCTCCAGAGGTCATCTAGTCCAAGCCCCCTGCTGAGGGCAGGGACATCCTCAACTAGAGCAGGTTGCTCAAAGCTCTGTCAAGCCCCACCTTGAATGTCTCAAGGGATGGGGCCTCAACCACCTCCCTGGGCAACCTGTTCCAGTGCTCCACCACTCTTATGGTAAAGAACTTCCTCCTCATTTCTAATCTAAGTCCCCTCCTTTCTAATTTAAAACCATTACCCCTCGTCCTTTCACTCCAGGCCTTTGTAAACAGGCCCTGTCCAGTCTTGTTGTAAGCTCCCCTGAGGTACTGGAAGGTGGCTGTTAGGTCTCCCCGGAGCCTTCTCTTCAGGCTGAACAATCCCAGCTCCCTCAGCCTGTCCTCATAGGAGAGGTGCTCCAGCCTCCTGATCATCCTTGTGGCCCTCCTC
>JANHGN010003749.1:0-26219 GCA_024605025.1 Megaceryle maxima | reverse complement strand
CACACACTGGCTGCTCATGTCCAGCTTCTTGTCTACCAGCACCCCCAAGTCCTTTTCTGCAGGGCTGCTCTCTATCATCTCCTTCCCCAGCCTATACTGATAGTGGGATGATACAGGGATAGGCAGTTCAGTAAGAATATTAATGATCCTAACACTCTGGAAAAATTAATAGGGCTACCAACCAAGCAGCTCAAGTTGACAAGCTACAGCCTACCACTCAAAAGATGGCTCTTCCTGGTCTAGTAAACTGCACATCCAGAACCCTCTAAAAATACCACATGAGCTTAAGGCTTGCATGACTTTTCATCTGGTTTAACATTTCCAGTCCTGGATGAGGCTACAAAATTGAGGAGTTCTTTCAGAAATCTGAATCTCAATTGTGAACATCAGGCTGAAAAGATATCTTTTCATAGAATGGTTTCAGTTGGAAGGAACCTCAAAGATCACCTAGTTCCAACCCCCTCTGCCATGGGCAGGGGTACTTCCCACTAGACCAGGTTGCTCAAAGCCCCATCCAACCTGGCCTTGAACACATGCAGTGATGGAGCATCCACAATTTCCCTGGGCAACCTGTCCCAGTGTCTCGCCACCCTCAGAGTGAAGAACTTCTTCCTTATCTCTGACCTAAAGATACCCTAGATTCATGCACTCACAAGGACACCTTGGTAAATGGAAGCATTACCAAATGCCATGCGTATAAAGAAGAAAACACATACAGTTCTGTACTGCAGAGAAATTTGCATTCCAGTGATGCTGAAGTTTAAGGGGCACTACAGTCTCTGAAGAGAGTGAAAAAAACATCGAAGAAAAGCAATTACCTTTATCTCACTTGATGCCTACCACAACCAGGTAAGATCTCAATCCTACCCATGAAAGGAAGATCGAGATTCACCCTCCCTCTGGAAGGATAAGGCAAAGGCAGCAGATCCCAAAACCTGGGATATTCTTTCTGATCAGTTTAGCTGCTGCTCATCCATGTTAAATGAAAGACACTCATACTCCCAGTGAACGAGTATGCAAAATTCTGGAGAACTTCTACCAAGGATGAACACCTTTCCACATGTCACTGAACTATTTACAACTGTTACTTTGATGCATAATTAACCTTGCTCACTGGAGAAACGATTGGTCTTCAGTAACACGTACACAGTTTAAATAGATACAGACCAACCAATAAACACCCACTTGACATTTGCATTCAGAATATCTTAGCAATTGAAAAACAAAAATCAAAAATAACCCATTAACATCACCACAGAAAAGAGACTGTCCCCAAAACAAGCATTACAAGCCTACAACATCAAATGTTAAAACTGCATTTAAAATAAATTCTTGTGTTTTGAAGAAGACACCCAAGCAGCAATGTTCCTAATCAAAACCCTCTGCAAAGCCAACAGCCGTTACCCGCAGGTCCTCCACAGAGGAATCTGGAAGCCTTTTGCCAGGAAAGGAGTCAACAGATCTGTAACTGAGCCTTCTGTGCAGAGCTCCAAGCACCTTGCACACTGCTGACCTGCCTCTCTGAGAAAATGTGAAGGAAAGAGATTGATGACAGTTGTGGGCAGGTAGAGTCATCACCCAAGGAGATACACACAAAAAGGGCACTAAGGGAGCATTCAGCCCAGACCACGTGAAAGAGCCAATGGATTCACACTAAAATTGCCACATAGGAGCCACCACACAAAAGGCAGGGAGTCTGTTATTGCAGGTGGTACACTGGGAGGTGCTGCCATGCAGCTCAGCAACCAGTCCTCCTGATGGGCATGGGTGGTGGCCACAGCAGACCAGGGCCTGTTGGCCAACAAATGATGCAGCGATACCAACTATCCTCAAACAACAGTCCTCTGCCACAGCTGTGGGGGCAATTTTTCCTAAAAAATGGGATTTTTCCAGTAAATATTTCAATACTGTCTCCCATGACATCTTCACAGCCAGGCTTAAGTGCAGCTGAGATGGTTGTGTAGTGAGATGGATTAGAAATTAGCTGAAGGACAGAGCCTGCAGAGTTGTGGTCAGTGAAGCAGAGTCTAGTTGGAGCTCTGTGACTAATGGTGTCCCCCAGGGGTCATTCCTGGGCCCAGTGCTGTTCAATATATTCATCAATGACCTTGACAAAGGGATAGAGTGTAGCCTCAGCAAGTTTGCTGAGGATACAAACTGGGAGGAGTGGCTGAGATGCCAGAAGGCTGTGCTGCCATCCAGCATGACCTGGACAGGCTGGAGAGCTGGGCAGGGAGAAACTTAATGAAGTTCAACAAGGTCAAGTGTAAAGTGCTGCATCTGGGGAAGAACCACCCCATGTGTCAGTACAGGCTGGGGGCTGATCTGTTGGAGAGCAGCTCTGAGGAAAAAGATCTAGGGGTTCTGGTGGACAAGAGGACAACCATGAGCCAACAATGTGCCCTCATAGCCAAGAAGACCAATGGCATCCTGGGATGCATTAAGAAGAGCGTGGCCAGCAGGTCAAGAGAGGTTCTCCTCCCCCTCTACTCTGCACTGGTGAGGCCCCAGCTAGAGCATTGTATTCAATTCTGGGCACCCCAGTCAAAGAAAGACAGGGACCTACTGGAGAGAGTCCAGCACAGAGCCACTAAGATGATTAAGAGAGTGGAGCATCTCCCTTATGAGAAAAGGCTGAGAGAGCTGGGTCTCTGTAGCCTGGAGAAAAGGAGACTGAGGGGGGAACCTCATTAATGTCTATAAATCTGTAAAGGTCAAGTGTCAGGAGGATGGAGCCAGGCTCTTCTCAGTGACAGGACAAAGGGATAATGGGTACAAGCTGGAGCATAGGAGGTTTCAGGTAAACATAAGGGAAAACTTTTTAATGGTGAGGGTGACAGAGCACTGGAAGAGGCTGCCCAGAGAGGTTGTGGAGTCTTCTTCTCTGGAGACATTCAAAACATGCCTGGACACATTCCTGTGTGTCCTGATCTCAATGATCCTGCTCGAGCCAGGGAGGGACAACTAGATGACCTTTCTAGGTCCCTTCCAACCCCTAATGTTCTGTGAGTTTCCTCCCCCGTTTTACCTACCCAGAGGTTTTCACAAAAGGAACATTTTGATCAAAGGATAAATTTCAGTCTGAGTGCAGTTTTATACAGGGCAAGTTGCTTTCTGTTGGAAGTGTCCAAGGCTGCTCTGCACCATCACAGAGTAGCAGCAGTTCAGCAGGACACCTTGTGCTGCCTCAGTGATGTACCTCCTGTATTATCTAAATAGTCATGAGCCGAGGCAATTGAGAGGTCCCCACCAAAATATTCAACAGCACACTCTCTGGTGTGTGCTGTTCGTACTGGTTTGACATATTTAAGTGTGAAGTAGTTTTTGTTACTAAGTTTATGGAAGTTGTCAATTCTATCATTAGTAAATAACTGAAACAGATTATTAACACAGGGGCAATCCACTCTAACTGTACAGATCTGCATCTGCTGGAGACTTGTTCTCTTGGCTTTTTGAGTTCTTCATGAGAAGTGAAGGTAAAGGCATCAGCACACAGTTTCCTAGACAGGTGGAGCTCCAATACATCCAGAGTTACAGCAAGACATTGTGGTAAATTGCAGGTATTTCCTGGAAATCTTTCACATGCCATCTGTGCCTCTTGCTCATTTACTGTGCATACTCCTT
This sequence comes from Megaceryle maxima, assembly GCA_024605025.1. Classification (NCBI taxonomy): domain Eukaryota; kingdom Metazoa; phylum Chordata; class Aves; order Coraciiformes; family Cerylidae; genus Megaceryle; species Megaceryle maxima. The sequence goes on along the minus strand of JANHGN010003749.1, from coordinate 22,595 downwards.
CTGTACCTAACAGCACAGGTAAGCCTGTATCTCCCTCATATGAGCATGACTGAAGTAAAGTTTCACAAGGTTTACCATGCTTTCATTAAAGAACCACACTGGAAAAATCTTAAAGAAGCCATAAAAGACATCCTACTGGAAAGAAGCCACAGGGTAAATCTTCAGGAAAAATGGACTTTCTGGTAGAGATTTGGTCCTTCAGCCTAAGGTGGCAGGTTTTTAACAGCTGCAGTAACTTTTCAAGCTTTCTATCTTTTTATAAAATTAAGAAAAAAAATAAAAATCAGGAAATTCATCATTTTGTGCACAATTCCACTTTACTTGCCCCAAATCTATATCAAGTCAAAGGAAATTAACTGCTGATATTTTTAGTACTTCTTTCCTAACCAGTGATTTCTGTACTCTGTTTGCATGAGAAATTGAGACTAAGATGTTTATGTGACAGAAAGCAGTATCAGAAGACAGAAAACATAATCATTTGGAAAGGTTTCCCTCTAGCAGAACTATCATTTTTCCTACCGCAGTTAACAACTTCCCCTAGGCAGAACATGGCAGAAGTGTCGAAATACTCACAACAGAACATGCAACTGCAAACATGCAACCACTCGCAACCAACTTTTATTATAAATGTGAAAAGGTGTGGCACACTGGGAAGAATGAGCTTGCTAGCTTAGACTGGGTAAGCAGAAAATCTTTGCAGAATGGCTCATTTTGCTCCAGAGAGCAGTTCTGCTCACGAATCTGAATGAGTCACCAGCTCACACGTACGTACGATGCCCAGCTGCTGATGGCAATCCTGCCCAGCTGCACAAATAGATCCAGGAGACAAAGCAGCTCACAGCCCATGTCAGATGCCTGAAGCTGGGTAGTATAAACACTACTTCTGCAGATGGTCAGGACAGAATCTGAGAAACAGCTACTAGGCATCCTGAATTTCATTTTTAGCAGGTTGCGGGGCATAGCTGAATAAGGACTTGAAATCAAATGCCAGGATCCATCAAGTATTTCTGCCAGGGAGGGGGTGGTTTTCTGCCCTGAAAAAGGCAAAGGATACATTTGTGTCTCAGTAATGGTTCTGGTCATCACTGCCTTCTCTGGAAAGGAAAACCCTGAGGAGCAAAAACTGGTGGATTAATTTGCCCATGTAAAAGGGAGAGGATGAAGTCTTTTAAGCAACAGGTACAGTGTATCCACACAGACAAGGGTCTCTCACAGAGCTACTGAAACACAGGCATTACACTGCCAACAGTGGGAAGAGTTCAAAGAGTGAGACTGGTGGAACAAATCACAACTTCTATGCCCAGAGACCATTATTGTCCATTCAGACAGAGCAGATGAACGCTGGGCACTCTAAGGTTTTCAACCTGAAATCACCTATAAATCAGCATCTCCTCACAGTGAAGGGCTTGAGTTAAATATAGTCAGAATTCAAACTCATGACTCCAAGAAGTCAAGACTCCCAAGAATTTCTTACTCTAGTATGTTAAGCTATCACTAAAAAAAAATAAATAGTGTCTAGGAAGATTGACACACACTGTCAAAATGAACCTGAGAAGAATCTGTGATTAGAGCCCGAGCTTCAACATACCAACAGTTTATATGCCTACCAAACAGACTAAATTTAGAAAAGGGAGTCCTGAAAGAGCAGGGGGTTGGGGAGTATAACACCCTGCTGTGGGAGTTGGACTAGCAACACAGGAGGGAACCTGCTCTGCTTTGGCAATTTCAGTCACCAGGGAAATGTGAAAGGACAGAGATACAAAAATTTAGAAGCAGCACCTGTTTTGTGGATGTGAAATACTAACCTGGCATGGTAGAACCCGTGGATGCGCTCACGTCTGGTTACAAAGAGAGCACTAGAGGGCTTTTGATAGTCTCTAAGTCATGGCTCCCATCCCTAATGGGTACAGTGTGTACTAATATATTTCATACATTTTCTTTGGCAAGTTTAATGGAAACAGAGGCTTTCAATGAAAAGGGTGAGCCAAAACTCACAATAACCAGTTATACTGTCTACACACTCTTTTATTTCCTCCTGCTCTCCCACCTCTTCAAGAAGAAAAGGGGGAAAAAAAAAAAAGGCAATTAAGTGATATTTTTTCCACTTGGCTCCTGTGGAAGGTGAGGTGATATGTGCTGTGAAGTTCTATGTTGGTTCCTCTTATTTTTTCGGAGACCAAAAAGGGAAGGAATAGAAAAGAGCCTCTTTAAATGAAGTATGCCCTTGTCAAAACATTTTAACAAATGGAAAAGGCATGCCCATTAAGCTAGTTTTCCAGAAGTTCATCAACCTCACTGTTAAATGTTAGCATGTAAGAAATATTACTCTATTTGTTCTTTATGGTTTGTTCCCAAGATCAAAGCACTGTGGGCTGGAGGGTGTTTGACATCCAAGAAACACTTGTTGCTGCAATATTGTCTGTAGTGTCTTTTGTTAGTTTTGTTTCTTTATAAGGCTTTAAGGAACAGCAGTCAACACTTGAGCACACTGGCATCCCAGCAAATGCCAAACTCGTCCTTTTAAAGCACATGGGAGAAGAATATTTTTATGACTCTTATTATTTTCTCCTTTCATTACATTCTCTGATACAAGTAACTGGAAATGGTCTTGCATCCCAATCTCCTTTCACTGACAAGAGATATGTTCAACAGTGAAGTCAACACTATTAATCCTTAATTTAAAAGACAAGCTAGAGCCTTACATAGATAAATCCTCAGTTTGCTTTAGATTAATCTATAAATCATTAGAAGTTGTGTTTTTAAATACAGTTTGTTGTCCAATGTAAATTTTTTCAGTAGTTTTTACTTAGCTCCTATCAGATGGTGGCTGATATTCAAAGGGCTAAAAATGTGTGTCAGGAACATGTAACTGCTTTATTTAACCAAATCAGTTCAACTGCCTTCATTAACTTACAAAGGTTGTTTCAGTAGAAACATTTCAACATTTAGGGCTCAGCTTCAGAAAAGCAAGAGTTTCAGTCAAGCTCAGTTACCTGAGCTAAGTCAATGTGATTTAAAAAGCATCTCCTCCCAGCCCCACATCAAGATAAGGATGTAAACTTTGTTTACTTCTGGAAGGTAACCACAGTTACAAACAAATCCTGCAATCTGTAAATGGCCTGTTTATTTCAAACAATGACTCAACTGCAAATAGTTATTTTATAACTACAGTTACAAAATAAATAAACTAATAATAATAATGATAAAAAAAAAAGAGAGAGAGAGAGAGAGAGAACTCTGTATTTCCTAACAGCCATAGGCCTAGGATGACCCCCTGGCTCTCAGGAGCAGCCTTGTTACAGATAAATTTTTATAAATTTACCGAGCTTCATCTTCATTTCTGTTATATTTGGCACCCCAACAGCTCCCATGGAGTGTCTGTCCAAAGACTGGATTCTTTAATGGTTAGGAAGGAGCTTGTTTCTTAACCCCAACCAAAATGTATTCCTAGTCAGTCTATACCCCTCTGTTTCTCTGCCATCATCACCCTTCAGCTTAAAAAGATATTTTCTGCTATGACGTATTTAAAAATAAAAACTTGCATGCTCTCTCAGGTTTTGCCTTGCTAAGTTAAACAAGCCAACCTTTTCTAACCTCTGTTTATAAAACAAATTCTCCATTCCCCTGATCATCCCTATAGCCTTGTCTATGCAAGTTTCAGTTTCATGTCATCTTTCTTCAACACTGTTAACCAAGACCATATGTGGTATCTTAAACAAGGCTTCACTAATGACTCTCGTATGCAGCCAGTGATACTTCCCTACCTGGAATTAGCTTTTCCGAGACATCCTAGGATTGTATTCATCTCTTCCGTATCTTTGCAGCTTATTGTCAGCTTGTAACTGAGTAACTCCCATGTGTTTCTTGGCTATTTCCAGCTGATGACCTCCCAGCTTAGAGCAGCACATTTCAATAAGACCCTCCCCAAATGTATAATGTTATCTTCTGCACTCATAAATTTTATCCCATTTCTAGCCCTCAACATCATCCAACTCTTTCTGTGCACTATGCCAAACTCCCTTTATACTGCTGATAAAGTCCCAGCTTGGTGTCCTTGATTAAAGAATAAGGCAGAATGAGCTCCCCAGCATGAACTGCCCAGAACATAATTAACAAATAATTTTAAAAAATAATACTTATTCTGTGCACAAGATACAACCCATCCTAGGTACTTTTCAATCCATAAGAAAGCAAGGTTAGCAAATCCAAGTTGGGAGAAGACAAAGAACTACAATCAGCATAATTACACCACTGCTTTAATAGGAAACTGACAGTCATTTCCCCCAAGGCAGCATGGTGGAGATGAATGTAACAAGGCAGGCTTCCACGGGACAAAGGACAGAATTGCTTCCTTGTTCAAGAAGGTTACTCCGTAACAGGCAGCATGAAAAGAGCGAAGTAAATAGGCAAAGGAAAGCAGAGAGAAGTAAATAAATGTGGATTTTTAAATAAGGGAGAGTTTGATCTAAATACTGATAAAATACAAGAATCTGAAAGAAAGGTATGACAAACAAAAACAATTACTATTTCTAGCAAAGACACATTTGTAATTAAATGTGTTGGGAGAAGACAAGTGAATCCAGAAAGGACCAAGGGGGTGGGGGGGGGGGCAGACGACCTCCTTACCAAAGATGGGGTAGATTGATGTTGTTAAAGCAACACATAGAAGGTTAAACAACATCTTCAATTTTAAGGTCCAAGAGAGAAAGATAAAAATTAAATTTGTTAAGAAATTGAAGAAAAATCTGTATTCACAAAAAGAAAAACTCTTGAATTGAGAAACTTTTGGGAACAGAAATTTTCATGGGGAGAGGGGGAGAAAATCAGTAACATACAAATAGTGGTATAATTTCTTCTCACATCCACCAATAGCTTCCCCCCCCCCACTTCCCAGCCAACCTACCTTCTCCTGACCTCTTCCTCTTGTAACAAAGAAATTCTTCATTCAGCAGAAACTACTCTCACTATACAGTGCCTTATAAAATGGGTGTCAAACATATTACAGTGTGCTGAAATTACTGATGTTAAATCAACCACCAATCAACTATACTCAGAGCATGCTGTCAGCTTACTTACCAAAAAAGCTCAGATTTACTAAATATGCTTGTCATTTTCTTTTGGGCATAATTCCCAAAACAAACTCCTTTTTTAATACTGTTTACTAGAACAATAACAGAAAGACTTTTACATGAAAGCCAATGGCAGCAGAAGCATGCAATGATTTCTCAAATAGTTAGCAGACAAATAACCCAGGACTCCTGTGACTGCTATGGGGCTCCAGCCTTTCAGCTGAATACCAGAGAGCTCAGACATGCATCCAAGCTCTTACCGAGGTAGAGCTTGCTACAGTGAATGAGTTGCAGTGGCTGCAAAAGGATGGATCTCTTGTCTCCCCAAAGAACAACTAATTCCCTGTCAAAGCAATATTAATACCAAAAGTGGAAACAAAAAGAAACAGCAGACAAACAACATTGCTTGTATTCCCCTTTTTGATAATTTGCCTAGTGATTATGAACTTGATACCTGGAAAGGAATTTGTGTGCATCAAGTGTTAGCCTTCCACAGTCAAATAAAGAAACTAAATTTTCCTTTTCTATCACTAAAATGTTAAACTTGCTCATTTGGATGGGACAACAACAAGTGCACATATAGATGCAATTAATACATATTTCAGATAATTGTGTGCAATATGCATCTGTTTTAAGATGCTTATTTATGAATTTTGGTTCTACGTGTAATTTTTCCTAGGTTTAATGAAATATTCCATAGAATATAAAGTGTAATTTATAAATGTAAATGTTATTTAATCTTTTATACAGGTGCACCTATTTCTATACATACAAACACTTTTTGAGAGAAATTTGTACTACATTTACACTCATCTTTGCATAGTTTTCTGCATTTTTACAGTGTCATGAATAAAAAGATGCTGGAAGACTGAATGAAAAAAGTTTATACTCAACAGCTCCTCAAGGTGTTAAGGACAAGAGAGTCAGGAAACGAGCTAACAGAAGCCCACTCTAACATTTAAATTCTAGTAATAACAGCACGTAACATTAAAAACTTCAAGTAAAAAACAACTATGAGAACATAAGTTATCTAGAAAAAAAATGACTAGAACACAGTTATGGTATTTGTGTTTCATGAAACATAAATCATGTGAAACTCAATACCCACTGGTTTTGAAAATGCTGAGCCAAATGGAAGGAAAATTCTCAATTCCTCAGAAGACAACATTTTATCTAGAACATACAATATCTTAATTTCCCCTTGAGAGACAGAATATTGAACACTTAGTTTGCTACCTGTAGTCCCCTTCTACCTCCGTTCTGTAGGTAAAGAGCATGAATTTCTCTCCAGCGTTAAGCAAGGCTCCTTACAACTTGGCCAAAATTCAAAACTTCATCCCACTTTGCCCCCATAGCACAGCCTGGACTTGCTCATCTTCTGCTGTCCAGCTGCAGCCAAAGAACTCACTGCTCCTCTTTGTTTCAACCCTGCTGTATGTCAAATTCCCTGCTGCCGTCCAACAAAGACTACTACATGCACTGCAAAGGTTTTCCTAAATTTAATTAGTTAATATCAAAGCATTAGACAAACCTAAAACACATCTACTGCAGCAGCCCAGAGAAGCCAGCTGAAACATAAAGTCTACTGAAATTCTTCAAAATACTGCTCGGCACATCATCTCTCAAGTGCCTGTGTTTCCATATTGAACTGCCCCCCACCTGTGGCAATCCTGCTCTCTAACCTGTTCCACATCACCACAAATGGAGAAACAAGCCATGGGTATGAAGACAACTGACCCATTCAAAGATTCAAAGAAACTCCTCTAAAATATCATTTAAATAGACATGAGAATTATAAAAGGTCAAACAATGGACTAAGGCCACATAAAAGAAATGCTAGCAGTTGTGCTCACAAAAAAGACATTCCAATAGCATTTTCTTTCATGCTTTTTTGTTTTAACACTTTGAACTGTAGAAGATGGGAAAAAAAACAACTATGGAAATAAATAGGGGGGAGAAATACAAATTCATTAGTGACCCAAAATAATTTTATTTTATGACTAGAACTTACCATTACACTCATCTAGTCCAACTTCTACACACAACATAGACCACCAAATTTCACACAGTTGCTCCAGAATTTAATCAGTATCTTTAAAGGACTCTGCTGAAAAGCCTCACAGCCTGGAAGGGCTAAGCAACACATCAAACAAATCCATTACATTTCCCTGACTGCAATTACAACCAATGCCAGAGAATTTTATCTGCAAACAGCCACTTTTAAACAAAAAAAAGCAATGCAAAGTTAATGATCTGAATCCCACTCACTGCCGTATGACTTGCGGTTTCATTCAGAACTTAAAGCCTGATAAACAGTCACAAGTTACAAATTTCAGATCTTTTGGTGAATGCGTACCTTTATTCTTTTTTCTTCTCCTTTTCTGCCTTTTCATGAATCCTTATTCAAAAGTGACACATTTGTTCAGTTCAGGGAGATTCTTCTCTCTGGAGGGGAAATAATTTTTATCAGTAAGACTCCCTGGTGATCAGGTAGACTTGGAACTGCTGTTAATCAGCCTTTTTGACATGGTAGCTTGAATAGCACTTCCCATGATGCTTTGTGTGTCTACCTTAATTCTTTCCTTTTGAACTCACCATGACTTATAGGTGTCTTTTTTTCCTTTTGTGTGTCTGAAGTTATCCCTCTATTAACTTTAATTGGAAAGGTACCTTTTGTTCCCCTAGAGTAGTCATATACTAACCACTGAACTCCCTAGGCTCAAATTTCTGGGGTAGCAAGAGTTCAGTTTTCTGATAACTCAAAAAAAAAAAAAATTCCAGTGAAAGATTTGATGCCTTTATTATTGCTAATAAAATAAGGGATATTTATGCTAAAGGTCAACTGTTGCATCTGTCTGTATCAGCAAACACAGAAGCTTCTACTGCAAGTTATGATGAGTACAAATTAAGGGCAGACACTCAAAACCCTGACCCTTGCCATCCATAAACTACACTGAAATGTGTGGTGCTAAAAATATAAATAATAATAATAATAAAATAGTCATTTTGTGAGGCACTGAGAGAAACTGACGTTATTCCAGAGCAGCAGAAGCAACAAAGCTTTGCTTTCTTGAGACTTGTGCCATCTCCCCAACTCCCCTCACTTGTTCTCACAACACCATGGCTGGCAAGAGGAAGGAGACACTGGGGTCAGTCTGCACCCCACCGCACTCCAGTTAGCCCCGTAAGAAACCTCTGCAGGGTTTCCAAGGAGGTACCAACCTGAATAGGCAGTACCTGAGTTCCCACCCTTCCCTCAGCATCTGGGGGCCCTCCCCTCAGCATCTGGGAGCCCTCCCCTCTCTCCAAGCTTTTTTAATGAAATTTGTCAGAGCTTTTGAGACTCCTGCTGCACTTCCATGTCTAGAAAAAGCTGCAGAGACCCTAAAAGTTTCAGTGAAAGGACAGGGAGACACGTACTTTGGCTATGACTCATTTCTTTAAGAAATCTAACTAAGAGTAAGGTACCCTCATGTATTTTGTTTCACATTGAGGAAATTTGTTCACATCTATTTCATAGCCTGATCATAGTCAAATGAATCACTAAAGAAGTGTTACACAATTGGCATCAAAACACAAGCTATGTTTGAACCTGCCCAGAAAGCTGAGTCTCATTACCTTGCTGCTGCTCAGCTATATGTATCCACAGAAAGTGGCCTAAGATTCATCTCAATTTCCTTTGTACCAGAAGAAAACATTAGACTGACGAGGGGCACCCCACAGCTCAGAAGACCCTGAGCTATAAGGGCAGCTATCACTCTGTTGGTACTGACAGATTACCCCCCCCCCAAAAAAAAAAAAAAACACCACCACAACAGCATATGAAGCTTAAGAGGTTTTTCATGTATTTATCTCAAACCTAAAGTCATTTCAGTGTAGGCAGGAATTCCAAGACACCTATGCATCTGAGTAGGGCATTCCAGTCCTCTTATATAAGGGAGGGAAAGACAGGAACACTCCTATTATATTCAACTGGTCATCTTCTACTAAGATTCAATAGGAAACCCAGCATGAAATATCTTACCCCAAGGTTTATTTAATTCACCAGTTGAGGATGTAGCACACTATCAACCCATTTAATTCTCAGTTTCAGAATCATGGATGGAATTACAAGTTAGATCTTATTTAATGAGAGTAGAAAGTAATTTCTCTCTCAAAGGTCTTGCCTCACAGTCAGAAGCTACAAAGTTGACTAATTTATGCAACAGTCAATTAGATTAACAATATACAGCAGCCCACCATTCTCTATTCTCTTTTGTGAGGAGCAAGCAGCAACAGGGAACTAACTAGTCAAAGTTTAAGTATACATTCTTGTTGAGTTGCAGATAATACAGACCAGTTCTGACATGGGTTTGTCACATAGGCAGTAAGTACATTGTGCTGACAGCTAAGCAAGGGTACAGAAAAGAGGGAACAGAATGAGCAGGCAAGGGTGAGAAACAGTTCAGTAACAACTGCAGCTAAAAAAAAGTGTCAAAAAACAGCTTGAGGTTCCTTATGGAGAAACTTGAAATATGGAAGGAATTTTCCTTACAACTACCTCCTCAGGAATTCATTTTCCAGAATAGATAGATGGTTTCCAAGAGATACTACAGGAATTCAGAAAGTTTTGTATGAAATAATTCAGTATCATGAGGTAACACTCAGCACATCATCCCTCAGAGCCATGCTTAGGACTGTTCCATAGGCTCAAACCTACTGATACATCTATTGATATCAGTGGCATTGCTCCTTAAACCATGCCCTTCACTCAAGCATTCACAGGCAGTAGACTTCAAAAGAAGTACTCTTCTCCAGTCTACAATCATGAAGAACAACTCAGAAATTCTCACAAGCAATTTCTACAGGCCTCCCAAAATGTCTTTGAGGAGTAAGGCAAGCATACATAGCTAGAATATTAGATGGCCTTTTGATTTGTGATTCAGAGAAGATTTCACATTATTAGATTAAGACAACCTAACCTGAAATCTGTTCCTGATACTCTGAAAGTGTTCTTTGGCAACAGGTCTCATTAGAAGAAAAACATTTAAGAGGCACTCCTTCAGTTGCAACCATTTTCAACAGATGAAAATCAGTTCTGTTACACTAATTTCCTAAAGTGTTTAAACCAAACAAATGCTTATTTGCCTCTAACTATAGCTCCAGAGGTAAAACACAACACCATCTTGCTCTTACAGGCACAAGCAGCAGACTCTTTGAGCATGAAGTCCCCAAAAGTTACATTAGAGTAGTTCCAATCTGTGCACTGCTCAAAATATGTCATGGCAGGGTTTTGCGTGGTAGGAAACAGCATTATGACTGGTATAGTAGCAGCTATTCTCTTATTTGGTCTGACATTACTGCCCAGGGTATTATCAAGGGCAACACAATGATAATAGAAGTTTTCACCAGATAAAAAGATTCCTTTTTCTACTGATAAGAAAATGGTGAGAAGAATTCAGGGGCTTCAAAACTTTTGCTCTTTTCTATATATGTATACACATGCATATATAAATACATAATTTATACCAACAATATCAACAAAATTGCATTTGCAGTCTGTGTAGAACCACCAGTCAGGAGCAGCCAAGCAGAGCTTAAAGAGAGCAAACCAAGAGTGAAATCCTGATCAAGACCTGATGTAAGGTATTTAAAGCACAGCTGAACACAACAGTTTTTCACTACACCGAAGTAAGTACACTGTAGACAGCTAAGTTCCTAACAAAATCTGTGATGCCAAAATGACTCAGATTTCCTGCAGGTGACTCATTAGTGCTTTCACTTCAGAGAAAAAACCACCAGAAACATCTTGTAAACACAGGCAGACATCCTTCAAACTGAGTCGAACCTCAGACTTTGCTTATAGCAAATATTTACCAAGGGTTTCCCCCCCCCCCCCTTTTTTTAACTCAAGCTGTTCTCTCCATGATTCAGAGGTCATAGACAACAGCTTTCAAAATTAGATTTCTGAATGTGCCCTTAAAGTTGAGGGAGAAGAGTATTACAAATCTTCGGTCTGAATCTAAAGAGCTGATGCTATCATGTAAAGCAGTACTTTGCAAGGTTTGACAGTATTATCTACTTCTATTCATTAATGTCTAAAGATTGAGGAGGAGCCTGTGTGGGACAGAATAAAACCAAGACCTCCAAAAAAACCCACACCAAACCAAGATGCATAGTTAGATTAGAACCTTTGACAGACTATGAAGCATGTCAATGAACACAAGTTATGACTTTGTTTTGTTTAATACAGCAGTGACTCATCACACAATAATCCATTTACTCATTTCCAGTCAGTGGCCTCGATTTTAAATGGTCAAATGTAATAAAATTGTGAACTCTAGGATAGCCAGCTTTGTATTAATAGAAGCAAGAGCTATTGAACCAAGAAATGCTTCTTGTGAGAGAGTTGTTTCTTTCTTGGGTTTACTTTAAACATCCCAAGGTATTTCATTTCACAGGCCTAGAGCCCACTTTCATAAAAATGATCCACAGACAGGGATGCAAAAACAAAACTACAAACACACTGAAATGGGAAAGCATGCCTAACAATCAAAGGGTTTTAAGCAGACAGAGTTCAGTATCATATTCCCTTTCATCAATCTGTAGGTCACACAAAATAGGGATCACATATATATAGGCTGAAATTTTAATGGTACAAAACTTAAAGCATTAAATCCTGCTGAACAGCACACAGAGAGGCTGCTAGGCACTGGCAAAGCCTCCATGAAATTAACGGACTTCAAAATAAAAATCACAGCAATGGCTGCATGGAAACAAGTGGTCAATGCTTTTAGAAGTTTCAAATAGCATCCTAGAACTACAGCTTTGTGCTTTTTTTATTTAGGGTGCTCAAGAGCTTTTATGCCTATGCAGATGATGACAGTTATAGCAAACCTAAAACTGAGGGTTCAGGGGTTCCACCTAGCCCCAAAAAATGCATTTCACTGACTAGTAGTATTATTTGTTGTTTTAACATTAAGTATTCTGTAAGGTAATTTAAGAATCAAAGTATTACTGGACTTTCAACCATAAGCAAAGCTGCCACACAAGAACAAGTCCCATTAACATGAGATAGGCTGCAATTTTTATCTAAGAAATATAAACAAATTACACTGACAAGACATGACTCAAGTATAAAAACAAGAGAAGAAAGAGCAGTGTGAAAAACACTTCTTTGGATAAACAGAGATTACAATGGTATTTGATGTTTACATATAAAGTTTTTTCCAGTCTTTTAAAGAAGGCTCATGAAGCACACTGTACTCAGATAGCCAACCCAGCCATAAACATGCTTAACTGGCTTTTTTTAGCATAACAGGGATCCCAGTTTTAGAAAGCTTTTTTTTTTTTCCCCACATTCGGTGAAGTATCCAGCTCTTTAGAGTATAGTTAACTTGTAAAGGACTGTAACATACCTACTTACATCAAAACTACATCTATTACTCTAAAGCAGGCTAATGTCTAAGGATGGTATTTCATTTGGTCAACACCTTTACTGACTAACTTCCCAGACAGTATATGATACGTAACATTGTTTCAAAATTCCTGTTAATGCAACTCACTTGACCTATGATTTGTGTTCCAGCTACCTTCTCTGCAGCCTGGTATTAATACAGGTAGCCCTCCGTAATCATCACCTGCACTGCCTATAGTCACAAAAAGAATTTGAGAGCAGTTTACAAGTGTAGACACCTGTTTGGACTCCTAAAAGGAGGAGACGATGGAATACACCTGTAGATGCAATCACCATTTATCAGGAACGCTGGCAAGCATCCCTTATATAAGGCTGACACCAATACAAGATGGCCCTTTCCTATTCCACGGTGCTCCCGTAAGGGTGATCAGCCGCGGTCCAACATTACAAACTACCCAGGTTACACACGGGAAGTCACTTGGCAGGGGCAGCCCGACTTTATTTTGCAGAGAAACAAACACATCGCGCAAGAAACACGCCTCCCCAGCCCGCAGAAAAGTCGTTTCTCGCTGGGCCACCAGTGCCGGGACACGGGTGACCCTGCGCTCTGCGGCTCGCCGGGCAGCGCGGAGCCACCGCCGTGGGGACAGCGGCCCGGGCTCGCCCTCCCAGAGCCGGAGCGATTGATCGAGAGAGGCGGTCACATCCCCGCGGCTGAGTCCCACAGCAACTCCACGGAGGCCCTTGGCGTCCGCCGCCCTCACCCGGAGCTCGGCACCGCGACCGGGCACCCTCGGCGGCTTTCAGGGTGGTCCCCACCGCCAGCCCTTAGAGGGCAACGCCGCCACCACCCTTACCCTCAGCGAACCTCTCCCTGGCCATTGTCAGCCGCCGCCGACCCCCAGCTAGGACACCCCGGGCGGGTGGGTCCCGGCCCACCTCTCCCCTCACAGGAAGCGGGCACGGAGGCGCGCCCCAGCCCCAACCCGCCGCGGCGGCGGGAGCTCACCGGCTCTCAGCTGCAGGCTGCCGTCCCTCCGGCTGCACCACAGCGCCTGCTCCCCGCTCTGCAGGATGTAGTGGTCCTTGGCTTGGAAGAGCTCCATCCTCTCACGCCGCCGCCGACACCGGGAGGGAGTGAGGAGGGCGAGCAGAGCGCTCCCGCCGCTCCCCAGCCGCGCGCCTCCCACGGAGCGCGCACAGTCCGGGCGGAAGCGACGGAGCGCACTCCCGAACAGAACGCGGGGGCGCGCGCCGCGCTGCCTCAGCCGCCCAACCGCGAGCTCGAGTTCCGGCCCGCGCCGCCGCACGTGACACTGCCCGTCAGCGTCTCTGCCGCGCGCTTAAAGATGCAAGCGCGGCGGTGGGCGGGGCTCGCGGAGCGCGAGGGGCGCGGTTCCCGCTCACAGCCCCTCAGCCCCCCGCCGCGCTCGGAGACAGCCCGAGGGCCGCAGAGACAGTGAGGAGCGGAGAGGGGACCGGGCTGAGGCGTGGCGGCGGGGGGGGCCGGCGGGCAAGCGGGGCGCTTTGTCCTTCCGTGGTGGGGATGAGCGGCGAAAGCCTCCGGGGCCGGGGGGCGGCTGGGTCTGAAGGAGGGGCGCGCGTCCTTCCCTCAGCGCCGGCGCGGCCCAGCCTCGGCGCCTTCCCAGCGTAGCCCGGCCTGGCTGCCCAGTGGCCCTCGCTGCACCCCGGCCCGCGTTCGCTGGTTCTTGGTGCCTGAAGGAGTGTCGAGCCCCACGGGGTTTGGGCTCCTTCAGCAACACAAACCGCAAAGGCTTAGGAGGCTATAGCCAGCTACCATAGGTGAAGCGGTCACGACCAAGCCTGTGTCCCCCGAGCTTTTTTCAGCTTTTCCCAAGAGGGACCAACTTTACTAATTGTCGGAAACAATCAGGAGTTGGTATAGCGTATCAGCTAGTGGTGAAAGGAAACAGCACAGGACTCAACGCTGTAGTACAGGACTCATTACATTTTAAAATACTTACACAAAAAAGAGCACCTCCTGGTACAAGGGTAATTGTACCCCCTCTCTCCTCTCCAGGCAGTACTGAAAAATATACCAGCAAACTCATCACTGCTACAGACCCTTCCCAGCCTTATCAGCCTGTTGTCCAAAGAGCTTTCCCATTCCCTATAAAATTGAAGTAGAAATGGCTGTAGACAAAAAGCATTCCATCACACACACAGCCATTTGGGAGCAGCTTGGTTTGTTGAAACAGCTTCGGTATATCTTGAAAACTAATGGTGCATGTAAGTAGTTTGACATAATATTAGAAAACCAATTTTTGCATATTCTTATGTATTTCCATCTACCCTTCTTCCTTAAAATAATGGTTTTGGTTGATTTGGTGTTTTTGTTTTGTTTTGTTTTTTTAATGTCTTTAGATGGGCTCTTTATTATTTTGAATGCAGTTTATGCTTTTTCTTTCAAGTATAGGGTCTGACCTCTGATATTGCTGCTCTTTTTCTTTCAACTGCACAAATAATATAGGAACAAGACGAATGCAACTTAACTCCATTTTATTTAAGAGATGCTAGTATCTCTTTAACATTTTCTCCAGGGCAAGTGTGCAAAAGGACACGCTATTCTTGGCTGCAGATCCCGATTTTGAAAGTGCTATGCTTTGGGAATGCCCTGCAGCTTCAGTGTAGCATTGTCCTGCCCGATTCTTGCGTGTACCAGTCAATGCCATTGGCAGAATACCAGTAATACTAGTAATTTAAATCACTCCTGCAGGTACTGGACAAGAGAAGGGTTTAAATGACTCTTCAGCATTTTACTAAATATATCTCCTATTAATTATTTTCTTGATTTTCCATAAGCACAATGTTACCTGTTTTGAAAGGTGTTTTGAAAGGCATTTTAAACATACACAGAAATGCAGGACTGGGATGGGTTGGCCCATGGCTTGCTTCCTAGCACAGCAACGTACTGTTATTTTCTCACTTGCAAAAGAAATATATTTATAGTGCCATAAAATGAAGCATAGCCCAAGCAGAGAAGGCACCGTGAAATTTCAGGTAGAATGAACAGACAGCAGAACTGTGATTGCAATGGGACATATTTTATGTCTAACTGAAAGCTCCTGGTGTGCAGAGAAAGCTGTGTCTGTCTTTCAGTTTTAGCTGCCTAAAATGAGCAATATGATTTAGGTTTTTCAGATGCTCATCTCAGTAAAAGCCTTACTTCAGCTTTAGAGGACAGTCACTTGGTGACCCTGTAAGGAACCTTGCAATTGACAGCTAAATGAGATTCTTGTTTTGCTTTTCTCTCTTCTCTGCCTTGCACTATGAACAGGGCACAGGGACAGTAGTTTAGTTAGATAATGAGTCACAAGCAGCAGACATCTAACTGACAGTAGCTGCAGCATTCCTCTTTTCACAGAGAAATGTGTGAAGCCTTAAAAAAAAAAAAATCAGAGATTTGGAACTGATATTTGCTAAAATGGAAGGTGAGGCAGATTTTTACGAAGTTAGCTCTCAGTAGGTAAAATAATCTCTTTTAGCTGCCAGTTGTACACACCTACCTGCCTGAAATACTGTGTCCTCGTTTTCTGAAGAGTGTAAACAAACACCTTGTTCAGTGGTACCATGCCTTCATTTCATTATGTAAATGTAAGTAGATGACTTTTACACATGCATTCAGTTAATTATTTGAGAAACCCATAAAGATTTTTAAGCAAGGTGATTAATATTCTCTTGTCAGAACAAATGATAATTCGATGTGAAAATACCAGGGAGAAAGATGTCCCACCCCTGCTATGGACTCCACCCACTTGGTTCGAGGCTCCATGAACAGTTGACTTCGCATTTGTCACACAACAGTAGAGTGAGAATCTCTTGCTGGGGCATGGGAACTAGCAGCTGAGAGCAGAGATTTCCAGAATGAGTCTGTTCTGTCAGTGGCAGATCCATTTCAGGAATTTCCCTTCTCTGCCAGAGGTTTCTGCTTCCCTTTGTTGTGCCAATCAAGAGTTTGCAGAACCATAGAATCATAGCTCCTTTGGACACACTCTAGCTGGGAGCACTGAATCCTCTGTTGACAGAGGGGGGTGGAATACTGGGTAGGTGAGCCTCTTAGCTTACAAAGATTTACCAGTTATTATTGAACTACCTAACACTGAACGGTGCTATTTTCATACCATTCTTTGAGAAATCATCTCTTTTGAGATTAAACCAATGGCTTCTCTCTCATTTCTACATTAGTATATTATTCATCTATATTAGTTATGCTACAAAACATGAGACGAAAGGACATCAAGAAATGAGAAATCTTATTAAATGTTAGCATTCAAGACCCAGACAAGAGCTTGATTTTGGAAGGTACTGAGTATCCGGTCTAGAAGTATTTTAGGTGTATGCATGACTTTAGATGTATAAATTAAATATGATTGATTGGACATTAAAATATTTTAAGATGAACATGTGATTCAGAACTTGTCTGGTTTAAGGCTAGGAACTGAACATCTCAATGGGTCAAAACATAACCCTTTAGTTTTGCTCCCATCTCTTTCCTCTATTTCTGGGTAATTTACACTATCATTTGCTAAATATTTATCACTGCCACTTGCAATGTCATCTCTCTTCCGTGTGCATTTCCCAAATAGTTCAGGGTTGTAGTGCAATGCATACGGTTGCCATTCAAATAATTCAGAGTTCCCCGCAGGGATTTCAAGAACAGACTTCCATTTTGATCTTGTTCACCCTTTCATCGGGTTTTTCTTCCCCTTGGGTAGTTTCTGTTTACATTCAGTGCACTTTCCATAGATTCACAGATGGGCAGTGTTTTTATGAGCCTATCAGCTTTAATTGGGATAGGAAAAAAAGAATGGAATTTTGCATTTTTGCAATACACTGTCAATAACTAAAGGTAAGGAGATGCACAGGCTGACAATTAGTGGTGTGCTTTCACTCATTACTACATGGTTTTACAACTTGATTTCAAGTTTAAATGTTGATTAATATGAAGCACTATGGTTTAGCCACAATCTGTACTTGGAAGTACAATTCACTAGATAGATTGGACAAATACGTAGCTCTTGGAATAAACTCTTCCAGTTTTGGAAAAGACACTGTAGAGAATGTGAGCATCTTTATTTCTAAGTGCCTGTGATTAAGAAGTTGTGGATTTTTTTTGTTTGTTTGTTTGACTTTTATGCTCTTGGCAGCTTCCAGACAAACATCAGAAAAGTCTTTGGCAGTGAATAGCTCTATGACACGTATGAAGCACTCCTATTTGTGTGCGTGATACTGGTAGAGCCAGCTCATTCCTCTTTTGCTAGTAGAGATACCAGTTTGCAGGTGCAATTGGTGAACAATTGGTGTGAACATTTGCTGCTTTGCTTTCAACTGACAAGTTGACCCATTGCTTATTTAGTGATCCAACAATGAATGGAAATAATTTTTTTGCTGCCTTATTATTTATTCAAGGTATATTCAATCTAGTACTTTACAGATTTGTAATAATGATGATAAAAAGCAGTCTTGCAGTGACATCAGCCAGCTCCCTCAGCACTTTTGGCTGCATTCCTTCAGGTTCCATGGGCTTTTTGTATGTCAGCTTATTTAAGTAGTTCCTAAATTGAACACTGGTAGGACTTCTATACAATACAAACTGGTTTGCGTGTTTCTGTAACTCAGATGGTTCTAATGTATTCCTACTAATAAAAGAATATGAATAATATATATATACCCTCACTGTCTTAAATCTTATCCATGGATCAGGGCTTCTACAATATTCTAGTCAGATTCTTTAATTTACCTAATCCTTCATCACACCATTACTAACCTGAGAGTGCCCCAGCCGTGTCAGATGGATAATAAACTATGATGCAAGAAGGGCTCTTGTGTTACTTTCCTCTTTTGGAATATTTTTTAAAAGGCTTTTGTGTGGTTTTTAGAGAGGTTATATTATGCATTAAATAGACAATCTGAAAAGTGTTCTTTGAGAAGGAACCTCCTCAGAACAAAAGTAAGACAGTAAGCTCTTCTGATCAGCAATATAGCAGGTAAAAAGAGGTTTGTTTATGAAAGCCAACAATTGCCACCAGAACACTTCTGAAGTACCTGTAAATGGACTTTCAGTATTAAATACTCTGAAAAATACTTGTATGTTTTGTTTTGTAACAGAAAAATGCAAAATCACTGGCATAAATACCAGCTTTTGGCAAGAAAAACATAACTTTGTCAAAAACAATGAAAGCAGTTCAGCATAAGATTTTTTTTCCCTGATTTTTAGCTTTCTTTCCACTGAAATAACTTTCTTATGGCAGCTGTAGTTGTTATCTCTAAAGGAAGAGGGACTCTGGTATTTCCTCATTTCCCATGAAACCTCTTACTTGCCAGTGGGACTATTTCCATTAACTTCACCAAGTTTCACTGAGCACATAGGAAAGCAATAACATTTTCCCCTCAAAGCAATATGTGTGCAGTTAACATCTGCAATATACTATATGGCTTATGTTTAATGAAATGATTTCCCTCTGTTGCACTTGCTGTGAAGATCAAATCAATGGGACCATTTGCAGGAAAAAAAAAAAAAAAAAAGCTTTGACTGCCTACAATTGTTTTATTCTACATTTACAAATTTCACATTGCAGACTACCCAAGTAGTGCAATCACACATGAAAAGATTCCTTACGCTGTTACTGGTCTGCCTTCATCAGTTAAGATGCTCCTTCATCAGTTAAAATGCTATTTATAGTATACCAAGGCCACATTTCAGTCTTAATTTCTTCAAGGTAAATGACAGGCTGCTCAACATGGCCACTGTAATAAAATTCCCAGCTAACTTAGAACAGATTCTACCTGCTTTTCCTCATCTGATCACCTAGGCATGCTGCCTTCCCAGTGGTTTTGTAAGTGTATAGAGCAGACCAGTTCAGACACAGCAAGTCCTTATGTTTTGCTCCACAGCCCCACTGCAGTGTTTTCATTGATTAAGGGCTGATTAAGCATTAATCCCATTTGTGAGAAAGCATCAAGGAAATTTACGCAACAGACTAATTTTTCCCAAGTGTTGGATTTTGTCCATTTGCCCTGCGAGAGTCTCCTTTCTAGACCTACATTCGTTCAAAGGAAGTTTCCGTGTAGGTGTTTCTAAAAGAGGCTTCCTCACAACCTTATCCATCTTTATTGGGGCAGCATGAGGTCACAACTTGGGCTTCTATGGAAATCTTTCAAAGACTGCTTTGTCTTGTTGGTGGTTCTTGCCACAAAACAGAGACACTTAATTCTGTGTCTCGGGAATGGAGCAGAACAAAATAAAGAATGGGATAGGAATCCATTAGCAACTCACTGAAGATATATATTGAGCAAAATACAATTTTAAAAAAGCCTGAGCAAGTTACAGGGTTTATTGCCCTTTGGAAGAGCTTACCTTCCTTTAATTTAGGTTGATTTTTTAAGAGCAAAATATTTCACATTTAAAAAAATACTTTAGCTTTATAAAGTATGAAAAGTAAAATTTTAGAATCACTGGAATTTAATATGTCCTTTTTTTTTTTTTTTTTCTGATACCATTTAGCCAATTTGAATCAATTTTGTAAATAGCTTTCTTGGAAATTGTTTTATTTTCCCTGGTTTTATTTCTATTGTAGCATAGAAACAAAAAACACCTGGTTATCTTTATTAGGGTTCACTGAATCTAGCTTTTTCCCCAAAATTTATCATACTTTCTATTTATTAATATGACCACACAGCTTCTTCACATTGAGGCAATTTGATAGTAAAATTGCAATTATAGCAAAATATATGTACTCCATTCTTTGCATAACTAACTTGGTGTGCTGTGATTGCTGTTGAGGCTGAGCAACAGATACGCCTGAAATACAGCAATAGCTGCCAAGTACTGAAGTGTTACATATTTTGTCACTTTTCACCCTGGTTTTGGCTGGCTTATGAAAGAGAAATGTATTAGTTATTCAGTGCAGAAGTCTCTGTCAGTTGAATGTGATGGAAATAAATGCAGGAAAAGTCTAACCTTCCTTGTATTTTTTCAATCACTTTCCTCTTGCTTCCCTTTCTCATGGCACTTATTTGTTTTATAAAATATTTATTCATTATTATGCATTGTTTACATTAGTGTCATGCCTAGGAACTCTAGTTATGAATAAGGACCCCCACTGTGCTAGGTACTGTACAAAGCCAGAGCCTGTCTATTCAGATTCCAGACATTTAAAACCATTACAAAATACAAGGAACAGTAACAGAATGAGATGTTTAAGGGCTGGAACATAAGACAATGAGACATTATTGATCAGCCCAGAAGCCAGTGGTCTCAGCATGCCAGGATTTAAGCATTACCAGGCTGCGATGGAAAACATACTTTAGCACTCCAAATATTATTTTTTAATGCAAAATATTTATATTCTATCACTCTAGTTGACTTCATTTTCTACAGTGTGGCTAACATGCTTTTAAAATGGCATGTGCACTTGTATAGTTGCAGCAAAAGCTCATGCAAAAAATTAATTTGGGGTCAGATTCTCCTGACCACAGATGTTCCAGAGGGAACTTTTCAGAGTAAGACTTGACATGCTGTGACATTCAGCAACAACACTGCTAAAGCCAGCTTAGATCATCATTTCCTCCTCCCCAGCTGTGTATTTCTATTCCTGTACTTTACAGCCACAAGCATTTCTGCAGCATATTGTGAACTAAATTCAGGGAACTAATGCAGATGCAGGATAACCTAAATGTAATAATATAAAACACTGTTTAAGAAACTGGACTCCAAATAACAGTAGCCAGAGTAGCAGTAAACCTACCTGGCCCTTACTGAATGGAAAAAGCCTATTTTTTTAGGGTCAGGATTTACCTTAGTTACACTTACCTGGCAATTCATTGTGAGCAATGCAGAATGAGGCCGTGTCTCTGTTACAAATGTGCTATTGCCATCCGTGCCTACATTAGCAAGCAGTGCAGTACAATAGGTGAAGATCTGGAGAGCAAAACAGCTGGCACTGAGGATCCAGCTTCTGCTCTATGCACATTCCAGGACCTTTATTTAAGATTAGATCTGTCTTTGTCCTACAGACCCCTTAGCAACTGAAGCACATGAAATGCAGTCCTGGAGCACATCTTCTGGGTTTGTTTCAACTGTAAAGAATCCAATTCATGTGCTCATCCATACTTAGAGCAGCAGAGCCCCGCGATGAGGCACCAAGGGTGTCATCTGAGGGAGCTTTTCCAGAGACCGTTGCATCACCTTCCCAAGTGACATGAGCTGGAACAGGAAGAGTGATCTTCTGTAGGCCTTGCTGTATCTCAATCAGATTCACCAGCAACACTGTCCAAAGAGATGATTATTTTTACCACCACTAGTGAAGTTATTCTAGCAGACATATAGAGCCACAATAAAACCTTACTGACATACATACCCACTGCTCTCTAGTCGAACTCATGTTTACAGAACATCAACCTCTTTGTAAAGCTGCATTTGTACTGCAGATAAACACATCAGTACTTAAGAGAAGAGTAGGGATGTGTGGAGTTCTGTGAGTGACACTGAATCCTTTTCTCCCAAGAGCAGAATCTCTGGCCGCTAGGCAATAATTTAGGTCAAAAAACCACTCAGCTTTTCCTTCATCTGTGGCATGTGGATAAAAAAGTCCTGTATCAAATTTGCAGTCCTCAGGCTCTTGATGCTCTGATAAGTACCATACCGGTAATTAGAATTCTTATGACTCTCAAAGGGCTAAGTCAGAAGATTAAAAGAACTTTATTTTCCTGTGAGATTATATGTTCTATACTTGAATAACTAGGATAGGATAAATGTTCATTGCCATATACAGGCTAAGAGTGTTTACTGCTGGCTTTGCATTTCTTGTGCAATGATATGT
Organism: Megaceryle maxima; assembly: GCA_024605025.1. Classification (NCBI taxonomy): domain Eukaryota; kingdom Metazoa; phylum Chordata; class Aves; order Coraciiformes; family Cerylidae; genus Megaceryle; species Megaceryle maxima. The sequence goes on along the minus strand of JANHGN010003749.1, from coordinate 288 downwards.
AGGTCATTGTAAAACCTAGGGAAAGAAGATATCAACATGAGACTGGAGAGCACTGAAAATCAGACAATCTGAATCCCTGTCCTGTCTGCCTGGTCTCGGATAAATAACTTAAGCTCCCTGTACCTCACTTTTACATACATGACTATAGGTAGTATTTCCCTATGGTGCAGAGGTATTATAGCCTGACAATGTGTAAAATGTTTTAAGCTGCTATGGTGAAAGAGCTTATGCTCATGTTTATATTCAGATAAATGAAACTGAGTTCTATATTTTATGGAAATTTTAAAT
>JANHGN010003748.1:0-70509 GCA_024605025.1 Megaceryle maxima | reverse complement strand
TTTTCTTTTCTTTTCTTTTCTTTTCTTTTCTTTTCTTTTCTTGCCTTGCCTTGCCTTGCCTTGCCTTGCCTTGCCTTTTTTTTCTTTCTTCATATATCTTCAACCCTAAGTGCTAATTTAAATGCACCTCTTCAGCGTCTGATGACTAAATGCTAAAATATTTTTTTGCCTTTCCCTCAGAAAAAAAAAAAATCTACTTGTGCAGAGGTAACTACTGCATCCTTGAAAGATAAGGAGATAACACTAAGAGGAAAGCTAACAAGCAACAAGAGGAAACTTGGTGACCACAGAAACTGGACATCTGTAATGAGATACAAACTGAAAATGAGACAGCACTGACACTGTTCTACACAGAGACAACACCATTCATCTTGCCTAATGAGCAGTTTGCCACAAAATGAGCAAAACCTGGGATTCAGCTGAACTGAATAATCTCTAGTGCAGGCTGCACTAATAGGTAAACTTCATCTGGTGAAGAGTCAACATACTTAGCAAACACAGCAGAAGTAGCCCATGATTATTACATGAGGGGAGAAAACAAACAGAATTGCTAAGTTATTCGAAAGCACATAGACAAGATGTGTTTTCAAAATTCCTAAAATAATCATCTCTTTTTGCTGTTTTTACAAGTTGCTTCATGGAAGATTGAAACTGAAACATGATTCCTTAAAAACTTCTTTGCTCACTTTTCTTCTTGGGTTGTGTCACTTTGAGACCAGATGAAAACATCTGTGCTTTGTTCCAGCAGCAAGTGTTTTTCAGTGGGACGCATTTCAGCAGCATAACTTCATGGCCCCACAAACATTTCAGAGACAAAAGGATCAGTCTGAAAACAAGAACATCCGGTGCCAGTAATATTCTCAAAAGTGATGTGACAGTTTTAGAAGATACATACATCTGTAAGTTTCAGTGCACTAGTGAGCTATTAAGTATGCTAGGTTGGAAGAATCACAAACAACAATTAACCCATAATTACCTAATGTGGAATAGAGGGATTCTTTGCACCTTTCTTTGAAGTGGTTTGTTTTGGTCACTTTTTGATACACTGGACAGGACAACAGTAGCCACTGAGCTGGCTAAATATCACAACTATATTTATCTTCCTACTTTCATAGTACTGAGCTGTACATCTATGATACCTTTCATACCTAATTCCTGGAATGCATTACAAGTCTAAGGACAAGACCTTCAAAAGCTACCATGTGTCTTGCTCCAGTCGATGCCAGATAAGAATGTGATAAGAGCACATTCTTGGCCTGCGCTGTAGTGGCTTTGTGCCACTTAGTCCTGCTAAAAATCAGCAAGTATCCAGGATGTGCAGTAGCATACCAAATGAAGACTAAATTCCCAATAATATTAATGAAAAAAGCTTTTATTACTTTCAGTAGCATGGACCTTCTTGAATAAGCTAGGACATGAGTCGTAGCTTATTCAGCTTTGCTAGGGACTGTGAGGCAGGCAAACCCAAAAGGTAATGACTTAAAGCACTGTCTGGGTACAACACGTAAGACAAGTCATTGTGTCATGGGTGGAGGGGCAAGCAAAGGAGAACAACACATCAGACTGAATCTATGGGGAGAAGTAACGAACCAAATGCAATTCTCAAGCTGCAAATTGGCCAGACAGATAACAATATCTGTTCTTCAGGGGGAAAACACTCATCTGAGATTCAGATTAGTTAGCAATACAAGCTGTGAGTAATATAGTTTTATTCATCACAAATGTTTCATTCATTCCTGTTCCAAAGGAAGAAAATAAAACCAGCAACTGATAACATTTAACACTTTTGTGGTACTGCTCATTTCACATAGCAAAACAGTAATTTAAATGTTTTGGTACAAAGGCTAGTTTACACATGGGTCACTGAACCACTGAAATGCAGCCTCCACAAGGATAATCTAGATTGCAATAGCAGTGGAAAAAGGTGTTTGCAGTGAAAAAAGTGATGAAACAAAAAGCTGTTCAGTGAACAATGTCAGGAAACACTCTGTGACTGCATAGGACTAGGAGGTCCCAAATGCCTAAGCCAGCATCCAGAAGACTCCAGTACAGTACATCACCTGGAACACTCCTTAGCTTCCCAAGGAAGAAAGGAGGTTGAGCCACAGAAAATGAAGGGTATTTTCTTCTGAAAATGGCTCCTGTCTGCTGATATGGCCCTTGAGCACTAGAAGGAAATGAAGGGAAGACAGGCATACGAAGTACCCAGATGTCATAGTTGGCCAAGCCAATATTGGTAGCTGTCAAGGGACCCTGATGCATAGTCAAGGCCTGCTCTGCTGCCAATGTGCACAATACAAAGACAGTGTTTGTCTTCTTATCAATTACTGCATTACACTTATCAGAAATTAATTTTATCTTCAGAAATAGAAAAGTCATCACCTCCCCACTCCTCATCATTAGTGTTGCCTACAAAGTACTTGGTTCCAATAATGCAATTACTGAATCATCTCTGGGCTATTACTTCTACAAATGGTGCATGGCTTAGAAGGACACCTATTTTCTGGATTGTCTCAGGGCTAGGTAGGATTCCTATAGACTTTAATCTCCCTTGGGGTGCAGTTTAAAAAAAAAAAAAAGAAGCAGCAGGACTACATGGAGACTGTGCAGTGTGAGTAAAGTGGTTTGCATTTTCTAGGATGTCTTTGAAGGACAAAGCAGAGAGCAGAAAGAATGGCTTCAAAGTAGAGAATGAATTCCTAACATCATCTAAATGAAAGTGGATACTCCTCATTTATGCTGTCAGAATATTAATGGCTTTTAAAACAGGTCAATCCAAGAAGTAACCAAGTGAAAAGAGAGAACTATCATTACTGATACTCCTTTAGTCCTCCTATTTCTGCCTCTCTGACTAAAAGCCATTTCCTGCCAGCTGGAGGAGACTTGTCAGCTGGTGCTGATCCATGTCTCATGGGGACTCAGACTGCAACAGGCTGGGGAAGACTTTGGTGGCCTCAGAGGCAGAGTCAGAATTCTTCCATCACAAGGGAAGAAAAGAGCTGGAAGACATCACTGACCAAGGCATCACTCCAACATTTCCTTGCCTGAAATACCACAGGAGACAAACCCAAAGGAAGCAGAAACCCTGAGGATGCTTTGGTAGAAGACCCTCCTTGGGACTGTTCACTGTAGGGAGTGAGGGTTTCTTGTGTGCTGGAAAAGGACTGGCACAAATATGGGGTATGGGGGATGTTCAAGGCCCATATAGCTCCTTCCCAGTCTCTGAGGAACTCTTCCCAGGCCCACTCACTTGTGGTGTCAGCAAAGTCCACAGAAACACCTGGTTGCATAGAGCAGCACACAGACTGGAGGCAGCCATCACAGGACAGTCACGTGGAGTTGGTCATAAACAGTGTTGATTGCACCAGATACTACCCTAGAAGGTCTCTTGGAAAAGGCTTTCTGCTTTAAAAACTTGATTTAGGAATAACAAAATTCAAACAATTTTCATCTTATGCCAGACTGGGTCAATCCTTAGGGGCAAAATATTTTGTATATGCACAATATTTAAATATTTTATAAATGACACCTGTGAGTGACTGCATACTTACCTAGCTGGTGCTGTTGGCCAGTTAGAAAGCCACTTGCTCTTCAGCACTGAAGTCTTATCTAATACTGAAAGATGTCTGTTTGGCATCAGACAATAGAGATGTCCAAGTCTCTTTTTTCTGCCAGAGTCCATCAGCCTCAGATGTTACAAGAATACTTAAAAATATTTTTTGGCACTTAAAAAAACGCAAACAGTGAAAAAGTAAAATATTTTCAAACATGTAAATGTGTCAGCTAGCTAGGTTTGCTTTATTTTCTCCCACTTCCAGAAATCAAACTTCTGGAAAATATTGGCAATTTTTTATGTGACATTTCAGTTAACAGAAAAAACCCACCACACCCAACAGTGTGATAGTAGGATGATTATTGTGTGACTCCTGGCTGTAAGTATAAAAAACAAGAGTTTATAAAGTATGCACTTGAGCTCTGAGTTGCCCACCTACACTCAATTTCCTCTGACTGTGGAATGTCCTTTGGCAGCTTTGCAGCTAACCGATATCCAGGAGGAAACACTACAACTTATACAGTATTATTGTTCTAAATGCTGTCTGATCGTATTTCAGCCAGTCAGCACAAGGTTACTTGCAGAACACAACCAAACCTTGTGAGAGATAAGAATTCATAGGGCCATGGATAGAAATTGCATGCTCAGATAGTACAGAGATGAATACATTAAAACTCCTCAACAGGTATTACACTAAAAGGCATCTGAACATTTTCCCCTTTCTGTCACAACTTTTTCACTCACAAGCCAAGCATTGTGCTAGTAGCCTGTCTGTCTATACACCCTGTACATGGTAGCATATGAGTGTTGATAGAAATACTTCTCCTTAACTCAGCTACTCCTCTGCATTATCGAAGTCCTGTGCCTAATGCACATTCATCACTCCTACATCATGGTCCCCAGTGAAGCTGTGACCACCCCTGTAGAAATCCTTTGCTGGACATTCAATGCACTTCTGTTGCATGATGAGCTTCCTGTGATAGTGAGTGGAGGCTGCTTTAACAGTATTGTCTTTCACTTCTGGCATCCTTCTTTAGCTGGATCTGTATCCTGGAGAAGACATCTGTGCTAAACCTGCTTGTGGTCCTCCTGAGAACAGAGGTGACCCTCACAGTTACTCAAAATAATCATAACTGCATGCAATTCTCAGCCTTCTTTAGTGTTCGTTGATACTATCTCATATTCTTTAAGCAATTCAGTCCTTCTACGCACAACATTTCCTGGAGTTTCTTCTAAGAGAACAGAGCCTATCTGGAGGCAAAAGTTCCTCTTCTCATCCTGCCAGTCTGGTGTTTCCATAGCCTATCCCAGTCAAAGCACAGACATTAATCCTAAATGCTTCTGTTTGTTTTTTCACCTCTTGCATAGTAGGAAGAAGGGGTATTCTGCTTGACTCACCACACAGCTAAGCATTTCATCAAAACCAGTTCCACACTTATTATCCAGATGTCCTAAGAAGTCATAACAGGTTGCCCCAGTCATGACACCAGTCCCCTGTGTTTTGTCAGCAGCATCTAGTAAAATTCCAAGTAATAGCATCTCAGAAAGAACACACAAAAATATCAGCACAAAAAGTTCCAAACTAGCCAGAATGCTGCAGCAGAGTACTTTAGCACCAAAAAGTCTGGAGCAGCAGGCCAGTAACACCCACCTGGCACACTTAGTGGATTATTTGACCTCAAGGAAAAACAAAGGTTCACTTCTAACTTTGGGTGCATTAAAGCACTGACTGATTCTACATTCAGGTAGACATTGGGCCTCTCACTTGTTTGTTAGACATTAAAAATAAAATCTCAGCTATTCATTTTGTTTTTAAAAGAATTATTAGCATTCCAGTACTGTCTTCTTCCCCAGGATACTTTGGATCATAAAGGTCTGTCTGGAAAACTGTAAACAGGCAGTGTGCAATGGGAACTCACAAGTTTGACCTTGCTGCTAACCTACTCTGTGATCATCTCTCTGCTCTCCTCATTCTCAGACAGAGAAAACAATGTCATTTCTCTGAGTTTGTAGAGCAGTTGGAGTTGTTTCTTTTTTTCTGAAGAGTTGTGATCTCTGAGCTAAAGATTAACACAACTTCAACCTCACTCCAAACCATGCAAAAAACCTCTGCTTGGCACAGAGCAAAGCTGCAGGTGCTGAAATGGAACCTGTACTGTAAGGGGATAGGATTGGGGCATGCTTCTGCTCCTGCTGCAATATCTGTCTCTGAAGCAGCCCTTGCTCAGCAGGACAGATCCTTCTTTCCTAGTGTCCACCTTCCAGAGGACTGTCACAAACGTATTCTTTGCACAAACTCCTTTACTGAAGTAAATTCAAAACTAATATGGGTAAATAAATACCAAGCTGCTGGGTCCACCCATTCATTTCAACACATTAGGTTGCAGCTACAACAGGAGGTAATTTCTGAGCAGAAGGGAAACTGATGCTTTTCCTGTGCAGCCTTCATAAAAAGCAAGAAGTAAAAGGGCCAAATATATGTCAGCAATCCAAACAATTGGATGGGCCTGATCCAAAATCCCCTGAAAGCAGTGGAAAGACACCCACTGACTTCAAAAAGGTCCTGCCTGAATAGCAAATGAAATGTTACTGGGGTTGTTACACATCTCAGTTTATTTCCTGTATGCAACTGAGTTCCACCTTTTCTGCACATGCCAGCAAATTCTCCCATGCACCCACTTTTTTTTTACCTTGCCTTTACCTTTATTCCCTCCCTGCCTTGAAAAAAGACTGATATCAACAATTATTTTTCAGTACTGTAGATTAGTCATGACTGCAACTTTCTTCTGCAAAGGAAAACAGAGAGTCCTTCCCTCTTCCAGGAACCTCCATGACAGCCATGTAGTGGGAAGGAGTGGTCCACCAAGCTGCCTGGTGAGGAAGGCGTGCTCCTGGCACTCCACACTAACCACTCTACCTGTTCCACCAGCATTGAAACTGCCTCTCTCCTGTGAGGCTGGAGGGCAGCCTGGCTCCTGGAAAGGCAACTAACTTGCTCCTCAGCATCTGCACAGACTCTGTTATGTTTGTTTTGCATGAAAATCAGGCTTTCTGTTTAACTTTTTAACAGTGCTTTGTACTTTGGCACTACAAAATCATGTATTAAGAGCAATTCACACAATATTACTTTCTTTACTAAAGGAAAAATTCCAGAGCTCTCACTTTTCAGTTCAATTTCTTCCGTTCTCTAGAACCAAAATGACTAAGGACTTGACAAATCCAGAGACAGACTTGACAACTGTACCTATGACGTGGGGATGGAGCTACAGTGCTCAGCAGCAAAGACTGCTGCAGTGTTTCGCAAGGAACTGAAGAGATCAACTTCTCCCATCCCAACTTCTGTTGGAGCAGTGAGCTCAGAGACAGTCAATAGGGTGCTCATTATCTCCTGTGTTTCAGTCAATGTTAAACACAATGCTAGTGCTTTAAAACATAGAAAGTAACAATAATAGATTATCATATCAGTATTCTGCTTCACTGGAGCTAATCAGACCTGTTTCAGAACAAGCAATATAATTTTTCATGGGTATTATATTACCCGAGGACATTAAATCCTGGGGAAAAAAATAAAAACCCCTCAACCACCAAACCACAAAACAATCCTGGACTCATCTATAAAAACCCCATCCCAGTGTGTGTGCATATGCTGCACATATCCCAGGATGACAGGACAGCTAATTCAGCAACAGGACATATGGTGCTGGGCAAACCATGACAAATGCTGCAGCATGAAGGGCACTCATCTGACTGGTAGCGATGTGAGAAGCCAAGCAATTCCAGTTCTCAGAAGCCTTTTTGCCTCCTAGAAAGCTGTAAATAAAAGGGGAACTGTCATCTTTGGCCTGAAGATTGTGGTGTTGTGATAAACAGAAAATGTAATTAATCAGAAGCATTATGTCTGATATGTGTAAACTTGTGGCTAAACAGCTATAAATTATAGCTCCATATTCAATTACCGGAAACAACATTTCCTGCATAAAGCAACCTCTGCAGTCTGTAGGGAGATCTCCCAATTTCAGGTGTACATGTTAATCACTGCTTTAATTTTTCCACTTAAAAGGAAAGAATAGAATCTCTGCAGATCAGGAAGTTCAAAAAGTCTTTCAATCTGGAGTATTAAACCATTTGATGTTCTTTGTGATCTTTAAGCTCGTAACATAGGCAGAGAGTGAACAGGTGTCTTGAAGATGAAGGTAGCTTGAATGATGTGCACAACTAATAAGAACATTTTTAGTTTTCAGCCATACCATAAAAATGCTGATTAAGTCAAAGTCAAAATGTTTCACAAAGATATACTGATGATATATTTTGATGAAGTTTGCAACAGAATGTCTCAAAAGTTCAAAGGTGGACTCTGGCCATTTCTTGAGAGACCGCCTGAACTGAAAACCTTGTCATTTCCATTGGAAAGCTTTGAAATTATTCCTAAGTAGAATTGAAGCAAAAATCAACACTTAAAATGTTTTTCCAAAAATTGAGGTCTTGCTCAGAGAACTGTCCTTTAGCATCCAAGTACACCTTGAATGTATATTATTACCAGGAATTCATTCAAGACTGTACATGCAGACACACACATATGTGAGTGTGAGAAATGTTGGACCTAATGAAAGGAGTCCAATGGACATCCTTTGAGACTACTTTATAAAGAATCCTATTATACATCTGGCCAACAATTGCAGAACATCACTGCACCACAGGCAAGTGTTAATGTAAAAGTAAGTACTGACTGGGTATCAAGTTGATGCCTCAATACAGTCAGTGTTCCAAAACCTACTGGCAGAAGTAGGAAGATCAGCTGTCAGGGTGGCAATTTTTATAAGGCCAGAGGGGCTACAATGAAAAATACTGTTCCTTGTCAAAGTGTTATCCAAAGCCATCTCAGGCACAAAAAGCTTATCCTGTCTGTTAAGCCTCCTGGTGTATCCTATTGAAGAAAGCATAATGTTCCAATGAATCAAAATAGCAGAAAGTAGATGTGCAGACCAGAGACAACAACATGAAGGAGGTTGAAAGCCGTGTTGAAACATGGTACGATGAAGCTTGTTTTTGTCTAGGCCCCCTCAGTACCTGAAAGTAAACCCTGTCAAGCACCTCTGCGATCAACAGTGCTGCCACTAGGACCACAAATGATCACTGAGGGTCAGTATGGGGACCAGTACTATTCAACATACTCATCAATGACCTGGATGAGGGAACAGAGTGCACTGTCAGAAAGTTTGCTGAGGACACAAAACTGGGAGGAGTGACTGACATACCAGAAGGCTGTGCTGCCATTCAGTGAAACCTGGACAGGCTAGAGAGCTAGGCAGGGAGAAATTTAATGAAATATAACAAAGGCAAGTGTAGAGTCATGTATCAGAGAAAGAACAACCCCATATACCAGTATAGGTTGGGGACTGACATATTGGAAAGCAGCACAGGGGAAAGGGACCTGGGGGTCCTGGTGGACAGCAGGATGACCATGAGCCAGCAATGCACCTTTGTGGCCAAGAAGGCCAATGGCATCCTGGGGTGTATTAGAAGGGGTGTGGTTAGTAGGTCAAGAGAGGTTCTTCTCCCCCTCTATTCTGCCCTGGTGAGGCCGCATCTGGAATATTGTGTCCAGTCTGGGCCCTTCAGTTCAAGAAGGACAGGGAACTGCTTGAAAGAGTCCAGCGCAGAGCCACAAAGATGATCAAGGGAGTGGAACATCTCCCTTATGAGGAAAGGCTGAAGGAGATGGGTCTCTTTAGCTCGGAACAGAGGAGACTGAGGGGTGACCTCATTAATTAATAAAATAATTAATTAATGTTTATAAATATGTAAAGGTTGAGTGTGAGGAGGATGGAGCCAGGCTCTTCTCAATGACATCCAGTGATAGGACAAGGGGCAATGGGTGCAAGCTGGAACATAGAAGGTTCCATGTAAACTTAAGGAGAAACTTTTCCACAGTGAGGGTGACAGAGCCCTGGAACAGGCTGCCCAGGGAGGTTGTGGAGTCTCCTTCTCTGGAGACTTTCAAAACCCACCTGGATGTGTTCCTGTGTGACCTACTCTAGGTGATCCTGCTCTGGCAGGGGGGTTGGAGTAGATTATCTTTTGAGGTGCCTTCCAACATCGAACATTCCATGATTCTGTGATTCTATGTTATCTTCTCATGAAAAGAAAAGGTGTGCAGTGAATTAGGAGGGGCAGTGAGCTCCAGTGGTTAGACGACTCATACTTTCATTGAGGGGGACCTGTCAGAAGCACAGTCTGAAGAGAGAGTTGGAGTTGGCTAATCATGCTGAGTGAAGCACCCAGATGTCTGGCTGTTTGAAGACTGAAAGCACTGAGTTGTTATTAAAGACCTGTACCACAGTCACTGGTGTTATGCTAATCTTAAGATTGTCTGCAAAACTGACTAGGAATGGGCAAGCTATTATGGGGAAAAAAAAAACTAAAGCAAACAGATTGCTCTCAGACAGGTCAAAGAAACTACAAATTCAGCAGAAGGAGTCCCCTTGTTCCTCAGTCTGCTCTGAAGTTGAGCACTCTTCTGAACAGCACTGATGACCCATGGTTCAGAGGGACTTTCCCAGCAGCGAGGATTCACTGTGTCAGACAATAGCCTCCATTTCCCTTCCTCACAATGTTTCAGGCAAGGAACTGTTGGGAAAGACACATCATGCTGGAGCTCCACTTCTTTAGTTTTGAGGATTGTGGATCCAGTATCTTTTATTTGCCCTGCCATGGCTGACACATCCACCCATGTTAAAGTAAAATAGTGGAGATAAGCTGAATAACTGTGTAAATAAATTGCCCTTTAGCAAACAATGCAAAAATTCAAGTACTGTCAGGGAATTATTCCAACAGCAGTGATGCTATCACTGGGCATTTATTAATATAACCCATTTCCAGATATACTAACTACAGCAGGCAGGGCTGAGTTCAACACACCTGTGCTTTTTCTCCACTGTAACCAATGACACTGGAGCAAATGGACACGTAAAATTCACAGGCAATACTTTTCCTGGGGTAAGGAGTTGAGAAGCCTTAATTTCTTATCTACTAATTTTTTAGTCCTTCCCTCAATACCCTACCACCTGCTGTTGTTAACAGAGTGCTACCAACTTCATTGAGTCTGCCTGGGGACCACTTAAGTTCACAGAGAGCAAGACCCCATTTGAACACTGTTCAGGTAACTCTACCTATTTTGCCGTGATTATATTAAACCAGCTTACACCTCACATGTAAGTGGAGGGCTGGAAGGCCATCTACCTAGAATTGCCTTAATGCCTCTTTGAAACATGAGGAGAGAACAAAGGGTCATGCTCTCCGCAGAACTGGAAGAGGGTAAAGATATGCCTTGAGGAAGTGAAGGGCAGATCATTTATGAAGTGAAATGTCTCATCCAACATAGATTTGGGAAACAAGGCTCTACCTATATGAAGAAAAGTCTTTCCCATTCCATCACCATTTTTCTCAATATTCTGAGAATTATCAGAATATCCAGACAAGTAAGCAAGTACACATTAATGGATGAGTATCTCACTCTCCTTCTGTCCTGTCCTTCCCACCCCAGGCTGCCCCTCACCAAGGAGACCTCCAGAGGTCTAGCCTCCTATGGTGTAGCATCTGAGTGCTGGTACTGTCTTGTCCTGTCAGTCCTGTGCACTGCCTGGAAGTAGTGAGAACAATTGATAACTTTTTGGTTATTTACTGTCAGGTGAGGCAAGGCAGGACATTGAGAATAAGGAGATAACCACAAAGCAGGATGGTGATGCACATTGTATCTTCCTAGCTGTGCAACAAAATCTCACAGAGGCAGATGCAAAGAGCAAATCTCTTCCTACCTGTTCTTCAAAAGAGCAGCTACGGAGCCTACCTTGTGTTGAAGTTAAAAAGGATTTGCTGGAAGAACTTGTTAAGTGTAGTGAGGTTGCAACTTGATCTTCCTCTAGTCACGACTGAAGGTCAGGATGACCCTTTCTAGGCTCCAGCTGAATGCAGTCTGCCATCACTGATCATTGCACAAATCCTACTACGGATGAGTGCTTGATGGGCTTTTATGTAAGGTACTCCAATACATGGAGAGAGACAGTTTGAATTAGCCTGTCTTGTCAATGACATACGAGAAAGTCCAATTTTCACTCTCATACAGATAGGACTTCCATTATTGAGGCCCTTGCAGCCTTACAATTTGGGGATGAAAAGACAGAGGTTATAGTAGCCCTGTATACTTTACCCCTTCATAAACTCAGTAGCAGATTTCTTTATGAAGTGAATACTTGCTACAGCTTCATGTCAAAAAAATCTCCACAAACCTCCAACAAAAAATTCCCACAGAAATGTGAGAAACAAAACCACAAGGTCTGCTTTAGGAAACATCTTGAGACACAAGACAATCTGGGAACCTTCATTTTCAGTTGACCTCTAAGACCAAAATAAAAGGCTCTGAAAATACATTACTGCAATCCTTCAAGTGAGAGCCACAACGTGGAACACCTCTGGGGCAACGTGGCTGTTGTGGGCTAGCTCCAGCAGGCAGCTAAGCACCACACAACTGCTCATTCATATCCCTCCCTGCTCCAGACAATCAGAGGGGCAAAAGTTAGAAAACCCGCACAGCTGCTCACCACCAGCAGACCAATGCCCAGCCAATCCCCAAGAGCAACAGCAGCCCTGGCAAACTTTTTCCCTAACTTTTATTGCTAAGAATGGCATCATATGGTGCAGAATATTCCTTTGGTCAGTTGTGGTCAGCTGTCACAGCTGTGTGTCTTCCCAGCTCCTTGTGCACCCCCAGCCTACTTGCTGGCAGAGCAGTGAGAAGCAGAAAAGGCCTTGACACTGTGTAAGCACTGCTCAGCAATAACTAAAACATCTCTGTGTTATCAACAGTTTCCAGCACAAATACAAAACATAGCTTCACATGAGCTATAATGAAGAAAAGTAACTCTATCCCAGCTAGAACCAGTACAATGGCTTTGATGGGTAATGCAGGGTTGCAGCACCTTTTACACACCCTTGTAAACAAAATTTCCCTCACCTCAGAAAATGCTGGGCTAGGAGAAGAGGAAAGGAACTGTCTTTCTGGAAATGTATCCCTTTTGATATATTGTATTTAGAGCTGCCAGTGATATGCTTGAATGGCTGCTGACAGGTATGACAGTGTCTCTGATTACAGGAACATTATCAGTTGAGGCACTGCCATTAAATGCTGCACAGTGAGTGCCTGCATCCGGCTGCCCTTCTAAGACTCTGTGTGTCTTAAAACTTCTCTCTCCCTCTTTCAGTCATCTACCTTTCAGGCTGATTTCAGCATCACTGTTCCTCCTTTCTCCTCCCAGATAGGATATTTTGGAATGTACTGCTGATTGTCGTCAGCTGTAATTGTTCAAAAATGTAAATGTGCTTCAGAGAAGAGGAAATACGGTATCTGTGACTCATCCACACTTCAGGCAAATTCTCTAGTTCAAGGGGAAAATGAAAATACAGGCCCTAAAAAAAAAAAAAGTAGGAGGCCGGAATAATGAAGTTAAACAGGAAGAGATATTGAATACAGGTTTCAGAAGCAGCAAACATCTGATCCACAAGAAAGTAACAATAGCCTGAGAAATTATTTATTCCAGATGTACTGCATATCCTGAACACAAGGGGAATAGACCTCAGCTCACAGAAATGTACAGCCTATTTTGGTTTGCATGAGGGACAGGACAGCTTCTGACACACAGAAGGTGAGCAGCACCTGGCCCCCACACAACTCCACTGACTGCCATGTGAGGCAGGATATTAGCACCTGGCTATCTACCAGGAACCCTGCTTGGAAATAATTGTGTGACACTGTGATATTTCCTTTCTGTTTCACTGTTGTGTTTTGAGTCACTGAGGTCAGATGTGATGGCTTTAAAGGGTCACAAGCTGTGTGTGTGCAGAATCAGTGAGACAAACCCTTGTCATCCTTCCACTGCTGCTCATGAGCAAGACTTTCAGTCCTATGAAACAACGCTGTTGTGTCACTGCCTGCCCCGCAGTGTCAGCTCATACACCACTTCCTGCTCCTGGCCATCCTGAGGACAGCAGTTTATGCAGCACACTCACCCTGGGCCTCTGGGGAGTTGCTGGTGGCATCCAGGTGGTCACTCTGTTGGCTTATGCAGCATTTAGAACTGCTTTTCTTAAAAGACATCAATAATTATTGAAGTCAGGGTTTGGGTACATCATTCTGCCTGACGTGGCATAGAGTCACAGGTGATACAGAGGAACTTGCACCAGACACGGCTGACACGAACAAGAGTGAAGGCAGTCAAATCACAAAGCAATACAGTACTTCACATTTCAGATCCCAAAGCCTGTATCTGCAATCCACATTTTTCACATCGCTGTAAGGACCTAACAGCACAGCAGTTGCAGGAAGTGTTTCCACAGCAGACCGGCTTTGCAACAGAAAAGTTTAACAGGTGGTTGCCTAGGGCAGCAAAATATTATGAGCTGCACAATGTCTGTGCAGTATGTGAACAGTACCAGGTCCAGAAAGGCTGGATGTTCTCCAGTTGTGCCGCTGACCACAGTGATGGGTGCTTCACTTGTATGCATCTCTCCCCAGTCCAAAAGATGCAGGGTCTCTGATAAGCTTTCACAGCAAACAGTGGTCAGTAAATACACAGAATGACCCATATCACTGAGCATTAACAGGCTTAAGGGGAAGCTGTTGCTTTAATGGTATCTTCAGCAACAGTATTTTTTCCAGGCAACTAAAAAGGCACTATCCCCAGGGTATCCTGCTACTGTCCTTTTCACTGAATGTCCAGGTAGAAGACTACTGATTACTTAAATCAAAACAAATTCCTGCAGAGAAAATTCAAGCCACACAGTTCACATCCACATTTAGATGCAGATTTTCACTGAATTTTGATCTAATGCTCATGGTGCTCATTTAATGTAGAGGCCAACCTGAGCATCCAGTTCAGATTTTACAAAGTAGTGACAAGGTCAGGATTTTTGAACATAAATCCATCAGTTTGCAGTGACTTTTAAAAATTTTTTTTTTTTTTTTTTTTTTATTTTTCTCCTGTAATCTCCCACTATCACAGATTATATAGCCAAGTTTCCTAAATTTGGGGATTTCAGAGAATGGCTTCCCCTAGGAAACCTCCTGCCTGATCAGGGGGTTGTTTATACCACTGCTGGTAACCCACCGAGCAGCAGCACCCTTCCCACTGAGTCATTGCTCTGATCTGGCATGAGGGATTAGTGTATCCACTAGTTTCAGTCCCCAGGGTGTCCTTACTGGCTCTCTGTGCAGCCTTGCCCCAGGGGCAAACAAGCAAAAATAATTTGCAGCTTGGTCAGAAGCCAGGGAAGGCAGTTGCAGGGCTGTCAGATGATAGGTGATGCAGCTCTATTTATTTATGAGCTACTTCTTCTTTTTTCCTTTTTTTAAATCTTTTCTCTGTGAGTTCATAAGGGGTGCCCGCAAGTCCCAGGAGCAGGGCCACCAAGGGCGTGCACCTGGAGGTGATGGGTGAAAAGGAGAAATTAGGAGCTAGGGCTGGGACAGGCAGCCCTGAAAACCTTACTGTGAATATTCCCAAAGTATTACAAACAGGAAAATAGACTGCAACCGACACTTCCAGAGGAGAAGGTAATGGCTATGAAGAAAGAACACAAAAATCATGGTGAGAAAAAATATGAATAGGCAGCTGCTGTCTAACTAGCATTGGCTTCATTGATGGTGTCTGTTCCTGAGGGGCAGATCTGCTGGTATCTTCATGCAAGTGCTGCACAGTGTGGTGCACCACCAGCCAGGAGAAGGCTAAGTGTAAAGGCAGCAGCTTTCAGCAGATTCAGCAGATTTCTGCCTTCAGAAACCACCAGAGGAGAGGACTGGGGTGATGCCATTTGTGTACCTCATCCTCTGCATCTCACTGCCCAAGTTTCCTCTAGAACCTGCTGAGGAAAGACTGAAGGCATCTGGAAGTGAGTTGGAACTGCCCTCCATCTCGCACAGCCATAGCTGCCTCCCCACTTTCAGGCACTGCTGCTTCTCCCTTTTCTGCAATGGCTTCCTCAACCCTTGCATGCCTCCCTTAGTTCAGCCAAGTATTCACTGCTAGAGCAAAACCTAAAGAGGGACCCAGGTTACTTCCAAGAACATGAGGGTGAAATCTGTTCCACCCAGCCAGGAATTCTCATTCATGTACATTTTATGAACACAGCACTGGGTTAGCAGTTACAAAAGTAAATCAGTTATGAGGAATTACTAGAAAAGAGATTGAGAGTGAAGAAGAAAAAAATCCATCATTGTGCTGATGTAGTTTTGGGGGCCAAGAGTACTTTTTTGTCCTTCTGGGGGGCCATAAGACCCAAAGTCCTTGAAGATGAGATCAGCTACGGCTTGCTAAAGAGTACTGTGTTAGACTCCAGAAAATAACTTGAAAACAACTAGATATTGGAAGAGAGAGGCATGGTATGTTCTTGCTCCAGCCTTATTCCTTCCCATGCCTCTGCCTATTGCACAGTCAAAACCAAATAGTGGGGCAGAGGGACCCAAGGCCTGAACAAGTACACCTGTTGTGATGTCCTTACTTCAGTGCATCAGTCACTCACAGTGAGCACTCAGTTAATAACCCATCTGGGACTGGCACTTGCTGGAGGTACACAGGGACACACATTACTGTTAGTGTAAAATGGGGATAAAACACCACATTCTTCTAATTGACACAAGCAGAAGTGGTAGATCAGGTTGTGCAGGATTCTGTTCTCACCCCTGGAAATCTGCTGACACTCATGAATTCCTCTGCTAGGAGACCAGAAATGAGGCTGGAGGGGCAAGGCATTGGCATATTAGACCCAGAGGGTTTCTGAATTACTTGTTCCACTTCATTCCTCCTCTTTCCTGTTTGGCAAATTTATTCCAGTTTTGAAAGGTCAAGAAGCCTTGAAATGTTATGTTTGACTAATTGACACCGTGACTTTGTGTTCAGGCTCCCCAGCTGCTTGGACATGGTCAGGAGTGTCAGGCTGATTTTTGATAACTGGAACATTATGTCCAGAACTGGGGGTCTTCCAATGTTGCTGCTTTTAGTGCTAACAAGTAGCTGGGGAGTGTCAGCCTGGCCTGATTGCCCTCAAGTAGAAATATGTTTGGTTTAGAATCATAGAATCATAGACATTTAGGGGTTGGAAGGGACCTCTAGAGATCATTGAGTCCAACCCCCCCTGCCAAAGCAGGATCAAGTAGAGCATGTCATACAGGAATGCATCCAGATGAGTTTTGAAAGTCTCCAGAGAAGGAGACTGTTTTCAGACTGCATTTGTAGCAGTTGGGTATGGTTTGCTAAAAACAAGTATTTAAAGTCATAGGTGGTTACAAAAAAACTTTTCTGATTCCTGACACATGTTCAAGGGACCAAATTTTCCTTATATAGCTACAAGGATATTCCCTCCTCTTCTGCCTGATTGAAAAGTCGGACCTGGGTTCTTCCAGGAACAGAGATTACAAGTGGAAGCCTCTCACGCTTGGGCCCTTCCTGATCCCTGCTCTCACAAACAAGCCAATGCTCCTCTCACACTGAGCCTCTGTGTTGTTGCTATTTCCTTCATACCCATTGCTAGGAAGGATGGGTAATAAAAACTCATGTTATCAGAATGCTTTCTGGAGAGTTTGGTTTGTTGTTTGTTTTATGTTGGTTTGTTGTTTTTTTTGTTTGGGTTTTTTGTGTTTTTTTTGTTTGTGGGTTTTTTTGGTGTTTTGTTTTGTTTTGGATTTTTTCTCTCTGGGAAAATAAGTGATATGCTGATGAAGGCTTTTTTTCACTCTCTCATGTTACTTGGTATTATTGTGAAATCCCAGTTTCTAGAATTATGTACAAAGATCTCAGCTGTTATTTTAAAAAACACAATGAGCTGTTATCCTCATAACTATAAAAAGTGAAGCTTGTATCTCCAAAATCAAGCGGCAAATGACATCTTATACTTCTGATTCTTGAAAACTTAATGCCTTGAAGACAAAATGATGATGTTAGCTATTACAGCAAGGATTCTGGTTATAATTTTAAATATTTAGAATTGGTAGTGCTGTCTTTTATGGTTTCATGAGCACAGGCAGTGGAAGACACTGAAAAATCATTTCAGACAACCTGGAGCTGAAAGCAGTACAGTGTCTCCTCCAGCTTGTCAGTTGCCAGAATAGTATCCTCCTGCATGAATGTGCACTCCTGAATGAATAACATACACTGAACCTGAATATTTTAGTTTGCAACTTGAACAACAATCGGAATGCATTATTTTGTAACTTGTTTCTATCATAGGAGAAAATAAACCTCTCAGAAAATAAGCAAGAAACAATGCTTTTACTGAAAGGCTGACACAGGACATGGGACTAAGCAGGACATCTTGGGTTACTCAATTCAGTCTGACAGGTGCCATTTGTCATTTTCATAAACTGATGCAATTATTTTTTAAATTATCTGGGTTTCTTACAGGTCACTTTCTAGGATAGACACCCCAGGATGTCTTTCCTCTGATGGAGGAAATGCAGCCTCTATTTAACTGTGGCTACTTCATAGTTATTTGATCTCCCACCATCTTTTATCCTTTAACCTACACAAATCTCCTTCTGTGCTGTGTTTATTTGTAGATAGCAAGCACACGGCTTCTCAGACTTTGTTTTGCTGTCTTTGCCTCTTCTTATCTAAGAGAGTCTCTTCCCTCTCCTCACTCCTTCTCTCCTCTACCCCTTCATCCTGCCTTTTTCTTCAGTATAGTTGACTGAGATTTCATGTGATGTCTGCAAATGAGGGATTTGGGTTTTTTTCTGTGTTGACATCAGTATCCTTCTAATTCAGCACATGGAAGTTCTGGGGGTCTTAGGAAGTAAAAAAAAAAAAAAAAAAGAGTTATCCCAGTTCACAACACTCAAATATATAATAGCTTGGCACTTACATCTGAAGTAGTCAAGCAAAGAGAAGAAGCTATCATTTAAGATTTTTGAGGCTTTGGGCACCCTGATCTAGTTGAGGATGTCCTGCTTACAGCAAGGGGCTTGGACTAGGTGACCTTTGAAGGTCCTTCCAACCCAGAAGATTCTATAATCTAAGATTCTAAATCATCCATTCATAAAAGGATGCCAGCAATCTTTGAAACCTTAGTCCCACCCAACAGCCAATTAAGTTTATGGATAATTAAGCACAGGCTATGTAAACCAGGATAGCACCTGATTTTACACATTATCTTCCAGAGCTAGAGAGTCTTAAAGTTCTTTAAATAGTATCACTTTCCAGATGGCTGCATTTAGTAGATTACACCTATAATTAGCAATAAGAGGCTAGGGAATGCTTCCTGTAGGGCCTATCTCCTCAGAGCGACTTTACCCAAGTATGTTGAGATGTGCTTAATACACCTCTGTGGGACTGGCTGTGAGAAACAAATTCAATTCCCTTTTCTTTCTGCAGAAACTCAAGCTCATTTCTTTCACTTCCAAGGCAAAAAGGGTGCCCAGCCTGCTAGCTTATGGGCTGTATGATTCACCTCTGGCTCTCCCACCTTATGAAGAGACCAGAAGATGCATTATGTGGGGGAAAAGCTGTAAGCATGTGAATGATTTTGTAATCCACTGATGCAGGTATTCACTTTGTGGGGAAAGAGGAAACAGGCAGACTGAATACTGGATCCTGTATTTTATCCTGTGTCCTGGTTAATATGAAATAGCAAAACACAGAACAGGGATCAACTGTAGGTGTCCTCTCCCAAGTGCCATGAGAGTGATGCAGCAAGAGCTGCAAAACTTTATGTTCTTCTGTGGATCTGCTTTTAATTAATCAGAAATAATAAAAGAAGGGTTCATAATATGCTGTTTATCCTGTCCTATGTTTCCTTCTCAGATATAAGTGGAGAGGACTGTTTACTCTTAGAATAATTTTGGATAGACTAGCAATACAGTACTCCTACACACTCATCAGCAAAGCAGAAGATTCTAACAAGATATGCCTGCCTTTACAGGCAATTCCTGCTGTCTCATTAATGTACTTTGGCTTTCAATGGATGCCACATATTAATTACATACAGGCAGAAATGCTCAGCTATTGTAAATGAGCCTTAGACCCATTGACTTTAGTGAAAGTAAACTGGATTACATTAGTACAGATGTGACCTTTGAGACTGAAACCATCCTAGATTCTTTTCTTATTACAAATTTACTGTAATCTCTAAGAAACCACTCTGACAACAGTATCTTTTCAGACAGTAATTGCTCATCAGCCAGCAATACAGCTTCCTGTCAATTAGCTATTAAGAGGAACAGAGAGGAAGCACCATTTATGACTTTGTGCATTTTGTAATTTTCAATGCAATTTAAACTCACTGGATTTACTGGGTTGCATAACACAAACACCCCAAATTTGTGTGCAGGTCTGTGCAAAATGGTGTTCTAGGCAATCAGTAAAAACTCCCATTGAGGAGCATCTGAGTAAGCATAGGAGAAAAATCACAGTGTGTAATTCCCAGAAGGCTCTAATATGTTTATAGGTGGGAAGAAGAGATTATTTGTATTTTATTTGCTTATAAAGCAACATTAGATGTCTTCTTGAATAGGAAATTTGAGTAAAGTGGACCCTGATTATTGAAGAGTGCAATAATTTTTAAAGCATTCACCACTGTTTTGTGGGAAAACAAGGATAAGCAGAAGACATACAATTTTTATTCTTTATTCCCTTTAACACTTGGTGTTAAACACTCCTTTGCTCACTGAATTTCTCCATTTGGAGAAAACAAATGAATAAGTTCACCTTGTTTGACTGGTGTCTTTCCTGCAAATCAGTAGAGGTCCAATGCTGCCTAGGTAGGCAGGACCACCCAATGCAATAGTTAAATAAATACTTATCTGTTCTTGTAGAGGGGAAGTCTGAGTGAGGATGTGTTTGAGACAGCATTGATGGTGCTATGCCAAGCCACTGCTGCCCAGCTTCAGGGCTCAGACCACGTTAGATTCCCTCTGGTCCAAAATCCCCAGAATGAGCATTGGGCCCTCAATGCTTGGAAATAAACAGTGCAGAACAGGGCAACTTTGTATTCCTTTCACAGTACTTAGTTGGGGGAGCTCCTACGCACCAGCTCCCTGCAGCATTCCTGGATGGTGGATATGTGATGCAAATATATGATAACACCTGAAAGACTGCATGGTGCAGAAAACAAGGGGAGAAAAAAAAGACCTATCAAGGCCTGTGACCCATCAAGGAGGAAAAGAGGATTTGTTGTTATAGCAAATACATTCATCTTATCAAAGGTTGATCGTGGGGATCTTGTGTATCTGCAGACAAGAATGCTTTTCAGAGCTTCATAAAACTCAGACAGACTAAACTGCATGGCCTAAACAAACCTGGTCTTTTCTGTAATATGGTTGTCCTGATAAGAAGAGAGAATATGGTTAAACAAACAAAAATAAAATCCTATATTTCTAGATGAAATTGCATTTGCCAACCTCAGGAACAGTAACCTCTATATCCCTAATTCAGCACTGATATGACAAGAAATGTTGTTAATACTTTTCATGCTCCAGTATACAGGTCTATTAAGGGATTTTCCAAT
The DNA here is from genome assembly GCA_024605025.1 of Megaceryle maxima. Classification (NCBI taxonomy): domain Eukaryota; kingdom Metazoa; phylum Chordata; class Aves; order Coraciiformes; family Cerylidae; genus Megaceryle; species Megaceryle maxima. The sequence goes on along the minus strand of JANHGN010003748.1, from coordinate 49,409 downwards.
AACCTTTATTTCAAGTGGTTTGTTCTACTAAGCCAGTGCTTTCTACCTGGGCATTTTGTTATCTGGCCTTAGATTTGCATATTACCATCCTTCTTTCCAGTGTAGAAAGTTTTCCCTGCAAACAGAGAGAGTGAAGAACACATCTGTCTTTAAAGAGTGATGGAAAAATGCATGAAAAATCACACAGTTGTCACCAAAACTTCAATTCCCAGGGGAAAAAGAAAGTAAGAGGAAAAAAAAGAAAAAGCAGATCTACTTTTGTTGAAGGGAAGATACAAATGACTAGCAGCCAGAAAGTATTTGTTAAGAAAAAAGAATAAATATCACACCAATAGAATTTCCTTCCAATAATGGTTAACAGGCTCTGTAGCTAGAGGAGAAGCAGTAGGAGTCACATATTTTTATTTTGTTATGTTTCTGCCCCTGGTTCATACAACATTTTCATTAGCAAGATGGAGTGTTGATGAAACTGGTGCAGGTTGTGTGCAAATCCACAGACACCTACACTCAGTGACTACATACCTTGGTTCACGACTGGAGTGGAAAGAGATACAGAGAAAGGTTTTCTAGGTATCTACCCTGGATCTAGTTCTGCTTACTGATTTCCCTCATGATCTGGAGGCTTGAATAGAGAAGGAGCTGACTACATTTGCAGAGGATGCGACATTGGAAGTGACCACAAGTAAGATAGGATTATAATTCAAGATGATTTCACAAATGTCATACAAGACTTTATAGATGGTGATGTCCTCTGCAGGACATAGAAAGTTACCTCTCTATTCTGCCCAGCATTTGTGAGGCCCCAGTAACTGGTTCCTGCAGAAGAAAGAATAACTCAAGTTATATACTCAAAGTCTGTAAGAGCAAAAGGTCTGAAATAGATTGCCAAGTCAGACTACCATCTCTTTACTTGGATATTGTTAGGAAGAGATTAGACAAATGTTTAAGAAATGACCAATGCAGAGATCATCCTGCCAAAGGACAGATGGATGAACTAGAGTTGCTATATAAGTCATAAGCCACATTTCTTTTTGCCTTTCAACTTTTCTTCTTGGTGCTCACATTTTCTCTCCTTGAGAACAACAGAATCCAAAAAATGTTACTTGATTGACTCGTTTTTAAATACAGTGCAATTTTAGTAGCCACACACAAAATGGTATTTCATGTTATCAAATTGTCAAATTCCTGCCTTGTTTTTTAAACCCAATAGCTCATCTAAATTAGATGAAAGTTAGGTCACTTAATTGGTCTGGCCTCAGTTTATAAAGGGGTTTTGTTATAAGTTGCAAAAGTAGCAAGTGCATGCAAACACAGAATGTCATGACACAGTACTCACCCATCACTTCCCCCCACCCCAGCTCCCACCATACGTTTGAAGCTGCCTTGACACTTAGAGATCTTCATGTTGACTTCTGGCTTCCTTCCAACACACTTCTAATGGAGCCTTTGACCCTTTGGAAGGCAGGGTTGGTGTTTTTTTATTTTATATGCTTTGTAATACTAAATAGGTCTTCACAGAACTCTCTTGGGGAAAAGCAGAAAGTCAAAGGCAGAACTCCCTTTGGTAATTCCCCACACCCGACTTTGTTGAACAGAATCAGATGGTCAAGGAGCAGGTTTCTAGGTTTAAGTTAACATGTCAACTATATCTGCTATGTTCATCTTCTCTGCCAACTAATGGCTCAGAGACTGTAGAGGTAAAGATAATATGATAAGCACGGTAAAAGAAAGATCAGCCATGACATCAGTGATACTTTCAGCCTCTGAATAGGTATGGAAGAATCAGTGAGGAAAAATTAGTATGCTGAGCAAGTCCAGGGAAGTTACTGAGGCAAGGTGTCAAATAAGTTCAGTACCTGAGAATTGATCTGATGAAAAGACTTCAACCAGACAGAAAGAGTGCATCAAACCTGAGAAGCAAGTCAAACAGTGCTTCTAAATTCTTAAAGTAAGTTCCTAAAATCCCATAGAATTTAAAGATCTGCACAAGAAAAAAAAGGCCCAGTGACAACTCTGTAGGAAATGTATATAAACCCCACAAAAACTAACAAAAGTTATTCTAACACTGTATCTAGATTTGAATTCTCAGTCCTCCAAAGAACAGTCTATTTTAATCCAGTGATTTGCACTAGCCTATTACTTGCAAAAAGATTCAAGGTATAAGCCCAAAATGAAGACTAAGGCACAATTCATGCCTATAAGCCTAATTTTTCCCTCCAGTCATTCCTAACAATTGCTTGTATTACCATCTACTTATCAAAATTTCACAATGTATTCTGTAGACCAGCTACTCCTTTCTCTATGAGGTCTCTCTGTACTACTTACTGTGTAAGGCAAAAAAATGGCACGCAAACAGCCTGTAAAATAACAGCCTCTCTTCACAAGCATCTAGTGTCTGAATATGTTGTTCACCTGTGTCTCTGGGAAAAGTCTCAGCAGCAGGGATTCCTGCCTGATGAGTGAGACTCATCAGCAGAAATGTCTGCAGTAAACTGCCACTGTTCTGTATTATTTTATTGGAGAGAAACATTGCAGTGGTCCTTGGCGCAGGAACACTAACTTCAGCCCAGGTTGTGTTGTTCCAGGCCTCATATAATTTTTTCCACTTATGTTTCAGTAATGTTTCAGTCTATTACACAAAATGATCAGCCTTACTTGATAACCTTAAGTGCCAGCTGATTTCCTAAACAATCCCACATCCTTCAGTGATAAAGTAGCAGAAGGCCCTTCATTCTGGATTTTTTGGTATTTAGTGTGTTCCCCTCTGAATCTCCTTCTGGCGTGCCACTGTTTCCCCACTTAGGGAAGTGCGTTTAGGGAGTCTAGATTAAGTTGCTGAGATGCCTCATGGAAATAAGTTTCTCTTCCATTCCTTTATGTTTTGTGCAGATAGGACTTTTTTTTTTTTTTCATCTCCCAGTGGAATAATATTAACATAAAATTCAAAATAAGTAGAAAGCATGAATGATTACTTTTGCATTACACAAAGAAAACATTTCCTCACTGTGGAGGTAGCACAGCATGGGCACAGGTTACTAGAAATACTGTGTAGACTCTGTCCTTGGAGGTTTTTCAAGACCAGAACTAAACAAAGTCACGGCTGATCTGCCTTAGTGCTAGTGACAGCACTGCTTGGAGTGGGAGGTTGGAGTAGTTCCATCCAACATTTATATGATTCTGTGACTTTTATCCAAAAGGACCAACTTCTTTCAGATCTGCAGCAAACATGCAAGACAATGCAGTTTGATTTTTGCTTCCCTCAGACATGAATAATGAGCAGTCTCTCAATTATAGAAGTCAATTTCACAGTCAGTAAATGGTTAATTTATTGATTCTCATCTACTAAATCCAAGCAGCTCTGAAAACAACAATATACCGGAGATGTACTGAGGGTAAAAGAAATTACTCATGTTTATGGAGAGAAAAAGCACAAAGCTACAAATTGACAGCCTCTCCTTGTTACTGGAGCTATAATTTCAAATGTCAAAAACCTCTGACATGCCTCGTAGATTACATCTTTAGGAGAGACGTGCATCTGTTTAAAAGATGAAATGAAAAGACTTATACCCATTTTGAATTATAATTTCAGCAGACTCTTTAGGCTGCAATATTTAGTTTATTTCTCTGAGGTCTGAGTTACTCATGCTGCTAAAGAGCTCTGTCTTAGCAGAAGCTGATCTCTGATGGAATCCTGCACCTTCACCTGAAACTTAAATAGAAAGGAGGAAAATTTTAAAGTATAATTAGTTAAAGGTCTCTATCAGGACCTTGACTTAAAAAGTGTAAAAGAATACTCGCAACCCAAAACACAGGATTGAGCTCTATTCATTGCAAAGCAAAACCCTGAATGCTTTCAGCCCCTGGGATTAACATCTTGGTGGCTCTCCAATATCAATGCAAAGGACAAGAAACAGATGACTCCTCTTGGCTGTGTTTTCATCTCTGCAGAGGGATCCTGCACAGCAGACAGATAGGTAATAGTCTGCACCATTATGTACCAAACCATGTCTCATTACAACTCCCGTTCCAGTCAAGAGCTACCATGAACAGATAGATTCATACTGAAGTCCCACTTGTTTTTACCATTCCTCTCCACTGTAGGAGGGCCTTCTGGAGCAATAGTCCATACACCCTGTACTGCTCAAATCCCACGATGGTCAAAGGCACTAGAATGGTTCCCAGAGACCATAGCTTAAAGCAGCCTCAAGGCTCAACTCAGTTTCAGCTTAATGGACCTGCAGGTATCAGAAGGAACTGGACATATTTACACACAAAGCATGAATCATTCATGCTAAAAATAAAAATTAATTACCATTCATTATATGGTTTTGTAGCATTAATTCTGTGTTTGCTGAAAGCCTCTTCATGTATGTTCTGGTCTTTTAGCAGATTGATCTGAATATGTGTCTTCTGCCTCTGATCATTAAAAGAAGATGTGAAGAGTTTGATTGTTTAAGGGTTTGGTAATCAGAAAAACAGGCCACTAGTTTGTCTGCTTTTCTCTAACTGCTCCAGTAAACTCCCTGGAGCTCCTGCATGTAATGTGGTTTTACTCCCTAATTTTCTACTCCTCCCTTACAGAGCAGAGATCTCACAATGAAGATGCATGGAGATTTTCAGTTGTATACTCTGGATTTCTTTCTATTGGTCTGTTTAAGGAAAACATTTGTAGACACTTAGAAAGCTATCTCTGGAAGACAACATTTAACATAAAACTTAATTTAATCAGTATTTAATGATGAATAATTAAAACTATCATACCTCCAGAGGTCTGGCATGGAGGAATCCATGTTTAGCATAATTTTTGCAATTTCTGACAGTTAAGCATAACTATTATTTAGTCCACTCTGGTCTCTTTGTTGGTCTTAGGAAATCTAGCAAACAGAATGGAAATATTTTTTCTCGCAGAAACTCCATTGAAGTTAGCAATCTGTTAGGAGCTAGATATTGCTTTTAGATTTCCTGCTGGCTGCTCTGACAGTTTTTCCTACACATTTCTCCAGAGTTGTTCTACAATGCTCGGAAGTCTTTAGCCTCCTGCTTCAACTGACTTCACCAAGCTTTAACACTCTCAGGTGGGAAAGCCAAATCCATCCATTCACCAGCATATGAAGGACTGTAGCTACTGTCACCAAAGTCAGCAGTCTTCCACTGGTTGCAGTGGATCCTACAACAGATTCTGCAAGTGACTCTTAATAGGGAAAAAACCCAGCATGGATGATTTTCCAGAGATACAATCCAGGCTGAAACTGTCCATATTCCTGCCGGTGGTGCTGGTGGTATTGGTAGCTGCCACTATTCACCTACAGGTACCCACTACATGCCCACCATACCATGGTGGGAGTGACTGATGGTCTTCAGCAGTTATGGAATGGCTTCTGTGAAATAGACTGTGTCACTCTGATTAGCAATCGCAGCAATTCTCTGGAGGCAGGAGCACCTCCGTGGAATATTCACAGTTCACACGAATTAATACACAAGCAAGAATGCAAAACTGTAATTACTCTTATTTCAGATGATAAGGAAGAGGTGGAGTTGTATGTGTAATGTCTTCCTAAATACTGTTTGCTTTTTGTTCAAGGCACACATAAGGACTTTCAAAGTGAAGAGGAGTTTCCAAACAAGGATGGGATAGGAGTTATGCAACCCTTATGAGCATACTGGGGCAGTTGCTGTAAAGATTCGTGCAAGATTAGAAATACATAGAGGGCTTGCTAACCTCCCTAAACCAGACAGGAAATGTGAAGCTTGTTCAGAGCAACACCTGTCAAGACGTTCCCAGCTGGACTCCGGTAGCTGTTTCCAGGGAGGTCTGTCATAGCTCCATAATTTCAAACTACAGGACGCCACTTGAAAAGGTAATTTGGTTTGATTAAATGCAAGTAGACACAGAATAATGGGCCTGCAATTGGAGCAATGTGCGTGGGAGAAGGCAGGGCTGTGGATGGGAGGGAAAAGGTTGGGGACAGCTGCTGGAGAAACAGTGTCCTGGATAGCTGTGTGATTTAAAAGTACTGGGGCAGGGAAAGGTGTCTGTTGCTCACACCTGGGAGAGTCTCTCTAACACCCTAGGGGGAGGTTATGAACCTTCCCCATATTTTGTGTCACAAAACAGGCCAGGTAAAAAAGGTAATTACCTGCATCAGGCACTTTGGGATACTAATGGGATAAGGAAGATGTTTTAGCACCAAAATTTACTGTAGGAAAGAAAACAACAAAATCACCTACTCTGATTTATTCTAGTAGATCATATTTTTTCGCCTGTAACAAGCCCTCTCTCTCATGCCATTCTGCACACCAGTCTGTACATAGCAGCTCTTTTCTTTTTCCCTCTCAATAGCCCCTGATTTTCACTTCTGCAGCTTGGTAGCTTCTCCTTCTATATGTGGTTATAGAATATTCAGTGACATAAAGCAGAAGCAAGAGGGAGCAAGGCTTACCAAGGTAGAGACTCATGCTACCTTTTCCTTTTATCTGTCATAGATATTTACATGGATGACAATTGGGTGGTAAATAGGTGGTAAATATTCCTCTTAAGTTAGTCCCCATATATGGGTGAAACTGATGGACAAATGAAAGGTGGAAAGCTCTGGAGAGTGAGAATCTCTACATCCCAGGACATCTACACCAATATGCCTTTAAGCAGCTCTGCTTTCTGGGATCAAGCCACATTCACCTTGGTTTTTTATTTCCACAAGCTGATAAGTTGGTCAAAAAATATTTGTGATAGCCTTCAAAAACAGGGGCTTCCTAGTGGAGCATAATAGACATTTTTTTTATGCTAGCTCCATAGTGGACATTAATAACATCAGCAGCCACCTCTGAAACAAAAAGGAAAGGTGAAAGTACATAGTTTGGATTGCTGACAGAATCCCATCCTCCCAGCCCACATCATGGGTGTGTGCAAGAAATTTCTGAGGCATGCTCATGTGAACAAGCACTATGCAGTCAGGCAGTTTCCAGTAAATGGCTCTTAAGACTTCAGAGCCGCTGCCATACAAAAGTCTATTGTTCATATGCAGGATCCGCCTCCCTACCCTTTCATTATAAAAACACAGATCACACAGTGGCATGTTTATCTTAGCAGGGTGTTAAGTCTTACTAACTGAGTCATAGCCACTGGTTTAGGATTAGGAATGGGTTAACACCAGATATGCTGAAACATCCAAATTGCCGGGCAAGGCACATGCTCAATGTCAGTGCTCAGGCAACAATTTTAGGAAGGTAAAATGTGATTAGGTTGAGTCTGAACCAGATGAAAGCACTTTTTTTTTTAATAAGAGAATGAATGAAATACAACTCTGGTGAAGAACTGAGGTTGTTCACAGGCAGTTGTCATCCTGGAGACGCTGATCTCCTTAGCTGTCCTCTGCAGAAATGTCACCTGCTACACAGGGAAGGGGCTTACCTTCAGAGTGCTTGAATCTCTCCCTTAGGCTGGAATTAGTATTTGTGAACACTCTTATAGACACATATTCATGCATTGAAAGCTCCAGCCAAGAGAGATGCAAATCCCAGGAGGTGAGTATCATCTGTTAGCAGTCCAACACTTAAAGAAACTCTTTCTCCAGCTCATAAAAATTAATGTGTGAGCCTAGATTGGCATCATATCATCCTATCCTAAATTGAGTCCTGCCTTTAATATTGAGACAATATTGGTTATTTGGACAACTGCATTCAGCAGAGCTGACAAGTGTCCTGCAGGGAAAGTCTCCTACACAGTCTTACTGATAGAAAATGTAACAACTTCATTCAAACTTATGGCCTGCACCCTCTCTTCTCTGTTTCCATTTGGTCCCCCTTCTACTGTGAGATAGCTCCCAGCCCAGAAGACAAGGTGTCTCTTCTCCTCTTCCTTAAGGGATAGGTAGTGGAGCTGGAAAAGTGCCTTGTGAGATATTAAGAGCAGTGGTGAGGGAGTAGGGAGAAGGACCTTAGGGCCAGCGAGGCTAAAAGTAGTTTAACAAACTGGGAGAACAAATAGCAGTTTTCAGGTGACTCAGTTAAGAAGCGAAAAGTCTGTTGACACTCAAGAGATGGAGTAAGGAGGGAGAAGCAGAGAGACAAAGGCAGGGTGAGGGCTAGGGAACAGCAAAACAGTAAGGGAGGATGGCACACATCAAGAACATAAAGGAAGATTGAGATAGACGGTTTGGTGCCTCCAGAGAAAGACAGAGTACAACAGCAGAAGCAGCCATACTGATGTCTATGCAGCCATGCATGGAGGGCAGTCTCGGGAGACCAGCTGAAAGGACAATATCTGTGTATGCTTTGCATGGTAGAAAAGGAACAGTATCTGAAATGAGAGAAGGGAAATACACAAAACTGGGAAATGAGAGCTGGAATGCTGGAGGAGGAGGAGATGTTTAAACCTTTAGAGACACACAGGAGCAACTCACACTGCAGGACCCTTTGGCACAACAAAAGGTACAGCTCAGGACAACAGGCTTTGTCATGGTATTCCCCTCTAGTACATCTGCAGTGCCTTCACTATGGAAAAAAGGGCAAGAATCAGTTTCACTTCTCCAAGTGGAAATATGCAGACTCTGTCTCCACTCTTCTCTCTCCCTGTGCCTTTATTTGGAGGCATCCATGGGTAAGCACTGGTTTTCTGCATCTCCTGCTTAGCATCAGCTCCTCCAAGACCAGTGGTAGTTAAAGCCAGCTCTGAAAAAAGCTCTTGAAACATTCGCCCATATTAAACGGGTGGCCAAGCCATTGGCCAGCTGGCATGTAAAAATACTCATTCTTTCCTTCAGGAAGGATATTGAGATGCTGAAGTGGGTCCAGAGGAGAGCAATGAGCCTGGTGAAGGGACTGGAGGGAAAGTCTTATGAGGGGAGGCTGAGAGAGCTGGGATTGTTCAGCCTGGAGAAGAGGAGACTCAGGGGGGATCTTATCACTCTCTACAACTACCTGAAGGGAAGCTGTAGGGAAGTTGTAGTCAGGGGGGGGTTGGGCTCTTCTCCCAGGCAACTAGTGACATGATGAGAGGGCATGGCCTGAAGCTGTGCCAGGGGAAGTTTAGGTTGGATATCTTAGGAAGCACTTCCTCACAGAAAGGGTGATAGAACACTGGAATGGACTGCCCAGGGAGTTGGTGGAGTCACCATCCCCAGAGGTGTTTAAGGAAACATTGTATGATGCACTTAGTGGCATGATTTTGCTGATGTCATTGTGTTAGGTCATAGGTTGGACTTGATATCTCAGAAGTCTTTTCCAGCCTCAATAATTCTGTGATTCTGTGATTCTACAGATAGACTTGAGGGATACTGTGTACCACCAAGGAGCTAAACAATTAAAAGCTTCTAAGACAGAAGATCCTGTGGTGAATATGCTTGTGTCTGGGGGTTGTTGTTGTTATTGTTATAATTGCCTAAACAATATATTTAACCAGCAAAGAGTAAATAGGGAAAAGATAATTATGAAGCACAAAAAACCCCCCCAAAATAGCCTCTAGTGCTATAATCTTTTAAGCGAAGGCTGACCTCATTTATACAGAGAAAATAAACATGATCAGCTGTGGGATAGAGTCATTAATTTAACCCATCTCTTCTATCTTCCATTTTTGTGATTGAACTCAAACATTTCAGTTTGGTGGCTGCAGTCTCCTATGCAAAGGTTAAGCCCAAAAGGCGCAGCTCCTGAGGCTCTCTTAATCTTAGACTGGTAGAAAGAATGAAAGATGTGTCAAGGGTGATACAAAGCAGATCTGCGGGAGCAGCTTGCTGCCTGGTACCAAAGGAAGAGATCCTCAGCATTATCAGACCTCCTTGGTAAAGACTGCACATTCCTAAGGAGAGGCTCAGGAGGACCAGGCAGTGGGATAGCTCAAAGCTCTGGACAAGGGATGTGGAACAGACCAAAATGTCTTTGATCAGTCAAAAAGGAGAGAAAAAAAAGAACTTCACAAAAAAACCCACCATCCCCCATTGCCCGTATGGTCTCCAACATTGTGCTGCTCAGAGGACGTGACTGAGTTAGGAGTTAAGAAGTCTTCCAGAGCAGAAGTGCTGATCAGATAACCTATCCAACACTGCATTTTAAAAATAGCGTCCAGATAATGCTGATTTTTTTTAAAGCTGACTGGTTGTTACAAAAGAAAGAGCACTAAATTAAAGGCTTTTATAACTGACTGTGCTTTGCACTATCCTTGGTTCTTTCCCCTGCCAGAGCAAGTGATAATTACGCTTTTGTTTAGAATAAGCCTAATTCTTACATTTTCTCATTCATTTTTCAGTGTTTTCAAACCTGTGATCTCATACCCCTAGAATTTTGCATAGTATTTCTAAGTGTTCCAAACCAAAACCAAGTATGGTATCATCAGGTGTAAACAGCTTCTGAAATTTCTTCATCTGAAAATTGCAAGCACCATAAACCTAAAAAGATTTGAAAAAGTACCACCAGTTTGGTTTACAAGCCTTGTATAGGATTACATACATTGAAAAACAAGACTAGCACTGTGATCTAATTGTTAGTGTTTGTATGGCAAGCATAGTAGTCTGTAAAATAAAAAGCCACTATTTCACTCTCTAGACTTGCAATATAAGAGCACTATTAAGAATAGAGAACTAAAAGATTATATTTGCTGCATTGTTTCAGTCAAGAAGATTATAAGACAAAAGAAGAAAATGAAAATTACATACTGGAATTTTCTCCAAAGTAGAAACTAGCTGTGACCTCTTTAATGTATTGAATGAATTAATGCATTAGATCTTTCTTCTCTCACCCTCGAATGCCCCTGTGGGAAGCAAAATTGTGCCATCTAGTGGGATTTAGAACAAGTCTTAGCTCTGCATTCCCACTAGGCACTACGGACACCCTCCAGACCACTTCCACTTGAATCTGTTTAAGTTATAGCATGGGCTTTTGCTCCCAAGTTCAAATCTGTCCTCTGCTACTGCTTCAGAAAAGGTCTGTTGACCCTGACAGGCTTAGGTGCAGAGAGGACTTTGTGTGCTCAGAAGGGGAATATTCAAAAGCTCAGTCAGATCTTGCAGGATGACCAGTGTCACAAACAAACAATGCAACTACATAAGGGCAGGCTCCGAAAAGAGGGGAAAACTGGGGCAAGGACAGCAAAGTTGGCTGACTAGTGGGAAAATTTTCACTCCTTGAGCCTGGCGAGGCAAAATACATCCCACAAAGTTGATCTTTCCCAGGGCCTGGAGGAAGGGAGAGGAGGTTGCTATTTAATTTATGTGCTCAATCTGTGTTTCTTCTTGTCTTCTGTGTTGATGGGAAAGTTGGGGAAAAAAATTATTTTCATGAGTACAACTCAGTAAACTTGAAAGACCAAAGCCACAGGGGTCACCACAGATGAAGATTCTTCTGTTTGCCAAGCAGCCAGCAGCCTTTGTTTGCTAATGGTATGGCACAGCTATAGAGCTGCTGTATGCAGACAACACTGTAACAAAATCTTATTTTCTAGTATGCTTTTGTAACCTTAGTTAAGTAAAAGGTTTAATATAGATTTCAGTATGGTCTTTTAATCTTTGCCCTTTATGGATTAGTGTACCTTCACTGCTTGCTCATTTTTTCTTCTGTGCTAGTGATAGGATAAAGCCCCATAACAGCAATACTAAACTTGGTCCAAGTGTTGCAAGAGACTTATATAACTATGTAATAAAACATGATATATGTCTTTTGGGAGCACTCATAATTGCCATAGTCACAACAGGTGAATGAGTAACAACTCAGTAAGTAGGTTTCAGTATCGGTAAAAGTAAAGTTCACCGGCCCGTCCTCAATTAACAACTCTTTCCTCTACAAATGCAGTGAGAAGTGACCTTTTCCAACAAAACATAAGCTGTTTTTCTCCAACTCAAAACATCCCCTGGAATAACTGGACCAGTCCTGCCCACTGGCAGACTTCTTGTCTTATATGATTCAACATGGAAAAGAATCTTAAGAATGTTTTGGTCATTTCTTTTGGATTTTTACTTCTTTTCACTGCTTATGGAGGACTCCAGAGCCTACAGGTAAGTGGAACATCTCCCACTGGTAGACGGGACAGTTGGCCTGGAAGGGCATCAGGCCAGCTGGTAGTGTGAAACCCATCAGTCTTCCCACAGTTTCTGTGAGGAAGACATGTAGTATTTTTTTATAAGGTGGCTTAGGACATCAACTTGGTTAGTATTCCTCATCCAGATCCATAGCATTTACTAAATATTTTATTCAAGTCATTCTCAAATAGTTTCAATACTTGTGTCAGACTAATTCTTTAGGTCCACAAAACTTATTTGAATGAAAACTAAATTTCTCTGAGATTTTTCTCTAAAGAAGATATTGCAGAATGGAAAACAAGTTCAATTTTTTTGTTTTGAATATTTCTAAATTGCTGTAATTTTATTATTATTACACAACAATGTAAAATAATAAACATGTATGCCCAATCCATTAAATAATTTAAGTGTAAAACGCAGTAATTCCTGGCATTGTGATACAACAATAAAACCCCCCACATTTTTAATCAAAATCAGCTGTGGCTTGTATTGGCATTAACATCTTCAAACACAGTAACAGACATGGGTTTCTAGAATCACTTGGACAATCAGGATTCCATCAGAGCTCACTTGTTTAGCATAGCCAAAATAAAAGACTGAGGATTACTGTTGCTGTCTATGAATACTGAAGAGTAAACACAAGGAGGAACTTCTCAGACTAGAAGACTCTGATGGTTAATGACAAATAAATGGATATAAGCCATCCGTGAGTAACTTTAGGCAGGATACTAAAAGAAGATCCTAATCTGCCGGGTCAGATTTTCCCACTGGTGTGGGAATCTGTATGCTTTAAAGGTGGAGGTTGTTATATAACATGATGCACTTGTTTGCAATAACAAGGAGTTGACCTCTTTTCAGGAAGAGGTCCCTGCTAGCTCTGTACTAGCTCTCTTCTCTCCTTGAGCAGTTGCTGTTCACCGACTGTCAAATTATGAGTTCAGGGAGATTCGGCAAAACCAGTCCCAATAATGGATGGAGAGGTTATGAGCTGGGCAGACTAACAAGGCAGGGAAGATAAATCCAAGAAGCTGTGAGTCAGCCCCACCATCTGAAATGGTGCACATTCAGGTTATGTGATGGAACATAAAGCCTCCCCTACTGCTTCAGGAAGAAGTGGTGCTGATTCACAAAGTAGCTCTCTTTTCTCTCCATTTTGTCTTGGTGGTTAAAGATGACTTGCTGAGACACAATCAAAAGTAAGATATTTTATTGTATTGTAGCCTGCAGGAGAATCATTACAGTTTTTCATCATTTATTTCAACATCCACACCACCCCTCAAAAAAACAAACAAAAAAGCCCCACAAAACACAAAACAAAACAAACAAACAAACAACAAACTCACCACCAAAAACCAGTAACAATTAAGTTAATCATATGATTTTGGAGGTCTAGCTTGTAGTGTTTGGAAGCTGTAGCTGACAAAACCAGACATACGGTGTTTCAGAAATAAGACCTCTTTGATCAGGAAGCCTCTTTGCCAATTTACAAAAGAACCATTCTGATTATCAAATAGGCTGACACTGCTTGACAGAGAACATCCTGATGTCTGCATCTCACCAAGCCTGGCTGGCCCACATGACCACTACAAGGCTTGGAAGTGTCCAGTACAGCTATCAGCAGCCTCAGTCTCCTCCAGCACTCTCCAGTGCTACCCCCCTAGCATCCATTCCCCTTCCAAAATCACACTGGATCACATCATCTTTTAATGAAAACAAACAGGAAAATGTTAATAAGCAGCATCTTCATCTTCTCATTGCAACTTTTACAGTACAAAGGCAAGATAAGAACTATGAAAATAATTCTAAAAGTTCTAAAAGAGTTCTAAAAAAACTAGAACCAACCAAAAAAATAGAAAAAATAGAAAACCTGATTAGGTCAGTAAAATGTTCTTCCTCCCTTGTGAAAATGTGGGTGAATCAATTACTTCCAACTACATAGGGCTACTGTGAGCATATTAGGATATTTGGATATTTTGGCCTCCGAAGAATTTAGAAATTATCAGACCTGTAGTTCAAAGCAAAGAAGCTTCCACTGTTGCTAAATCAGGTCTTCCAATGTAGATCTGAGGATATTTTTGTCTGAGACAAAAAGTGTAAGCCAAGAAAAGAGGTTTTCCTTCATTTAGCTTGCTTACAAAGAGAAAGTCAAATAAATTACATTAAATAATCTGAAGTCTGACTTACCAAAGCTTTGAATATGAGCAAATCTTGCCTGGTTTTGTATGATATTTTCATAAAAGGTCTATCATTGTGAGGAAAACCATAAATCTATAATCAGGCTGCTCTAGGGAAAGGAGACAGTAATACTCAATTCCAGCTTCTGTGTCTCTCTATTTTTGCCTGAAGCTACTCTCTGTACACTATAGTATCATGTGCCCATGATAAAATTAATCTCAACTGCTGGTTTTGTCCATGCAGAGCAGTCTCCACTCAGAAGAAGGACTCGGCGTTGCTTCCCTAAGTGTTCTCTATGCAGCACTCATCTTATCATCCATGTTCCTCCCTCCAGTCCTCATCAAGAAGCTGGGCTGCAAGTGGACCATCACAGGCTCTATGTGTTGCTACATTGCGTTTTCCTTAGGGAACTTCTATGCTAGCTGGTACAATTTAAATACTTTAATCCTTCCTATTGTGTTTGAACAAAATTAATAACAGCAAATTTCTTTGTTTTTTTTTTTCTTCTCAAATCATACTCCACCTCTGTGTTGCAGATTTGAAAGTTGGATGCAAAAGGTATAACCTGTAAGACACAGGGATCAATAAATCCAGTAGCAGGTGAAGCAGAAAGGTGAAAATGTGCAGAAACCCCAGAATGAATGCATCCATCCACCCACCTGAAGCTGTTTCTCTAACTCATGTGTGTAGCAGAGATTTCCCTAAAAAAAGAAAAAAAAAAAAAAAAAAAGAAAAAGAAAAAAAAAAAAAAAGTCTGGAGTTTAATTTAAAATCTAAATTACTTTTAGGAGGGTCTCTGCAAAGATTGAAGGGAAGGCTGTCCTCCAGCAAATGGCTCTGGGAGCAAAGGAAGGCCAGATCCTGCCTTGCTCTTTTGGAGGTGGATGAACTACTTGTGCTCTCCAGTGACAGGGGATGCAACTCTGCAGAGGAAAGTTGTGATCCATCTTCTGAAGGGCAGATGCAATTTAGTTCTCAGTGACAGGAGGATAAGGCACATGAGCACAGACCTAGCCAGTCTAGATCAGGCCTAGCCCCCTGGCACAGCTGGGAGTGCTTGCACATCCTAAACTTCATAAGACTGGACCTTTCTTGATTCCATGTAACAGATTTGTTGAATCACACAAAGGATAAATCTACTTCTTTGATGTCTATTTTTGCATCTAGATCTTTGGGCAAATTATTATTACGTTAATGGATAATAAATACGCTAAATAAAGTGTTCTCTGGCAGGTACACGCTAATCCCTACCTCTGTGATCCTGGGCTTAGGAGGAGCACCACTCTGGTCTGCCAAATGCACTTACCTCACCATTGCTGGCAATTCATATGCTGAGAAAGCAGGAAAAAATGTAAAAGACATTATCAACCAGTACTTTGGGGTCTTCTTTCTGGTATTTCAGTCCTCCGGCATCTGGGGAAATCTTATCTCATCCTTGATATTTAGCCAAGCTACCACCAAAGGTAAAATATATTTTAAAATCTTGACACTTTTTACCATAAACATCAGCTAGTTCTAAACAGTTCAAAGGTAGATTTCTGTAGATGATCTTTAAGTGCTTTCATAGTCAGTGGAAACAGGCACTTCATCTGTGAGTTAGCTCATCTGAAGGTAGATGTCTGAAATAGATGGGCTAAACTGCTCTCTGGAAATGTGTATTTTCTATCAACTCTTCATCAGCTATAGCGAGAGTTCAGACAGCTAGCTCAAAAATAGATGTCTATTGAATCCCTTTCCAATTCCACTCCTGTGTTATAGACAGGCTGCTGGCAGTGACAGTCTTTCACATCTGACTTCCATTTAAAGTGAATTAAAACAAAAGGCAAACCCCTGAAGTAGCCTTTTCGCAAAGCTTGTAATATTGGGTTAATTTGCTGTTAAACTTTCAAGGTTAGTCAAGCTGATGCTGGTGCTTGCAGAATCTGAGTCTTTTACAGAATTGTCAAGAAGACATAGAAGAAGCTGTTGGCAGGAATCTGAATGCCAGGGCTCCTCTGCTGTATTTCAGGCTCAGACAGCAGATGCCAAATGTAGCTTGAAGAAATCACTCAACAGCGCTGCCCTCATTTCCCATGCTTGCAATTGGTGTAAGCTTTAAAAGGGCACTCGTGAAAATAAATTAATACTTGGATGCCACCTTATTCAAAGTACTACTGTGTATTATCATTGCAATCTCCCGTACATTCCCTATCCTGTCAAAATCAGAAGAGGATGGACATGGAAAGAGCTTTCCATATGCACTGCTACTATGAATAGCAAAAAGTTACCACTCTTCCCTGGCTCAGTTAAGCAATATGTGCTCTGGAGGATATTCAACTAGGTATTAGGTTAGAACTACATGTTCAGAAGCTGGCATCAGGTTTTAATCTCTGAATCCTTGAGTTGATAGCAAAGTAGTTATAACAAGGTGCGATACTTATGGAGAATCATTCTTCCTTTGAACACAAGTGGCTATAGATGAAGCACCATCAAAGCATGTTGGAATGCTAAAGGACTGTATCAAGTGCAACAGAGCCCTGCTGACCTCACCACAGAGCCATGTGATGTCTCAGAAAGGACTGTTCATTCTAATTTCATTTGCAGGGCAGAGGCTGTGGTGTAGCTGTGGGGTCTTCGCAGACTGCTACCATGTTACTCTCCCCTGACTCACAGAACACATCATGTTCATTAGAGGACTGATTTTTTCTTATTATTTTTTGTCTTGTAAATCCCCTCCTAGTTTTACATTTGAGGATGTTCTTCTAAATTCCAAAGAAATTATTTTACTTATTTTTTTATCAATTACAGCAGATTTCAAGAAATGGTTTGTTCCTGAGAGGTGTGCTGTGAACAGCTCTCAAAGCTAAAGGCCTTGCATATCCTCACAACACTGATGATCAGTCATATCATAAGCTTCCCAACTCTGCCTTCTCAGTGAGACTCAGCTTTAATTTAGAGAAAGCTTTGGGGCGGGGGGGGGCGGCATGTAAAGATCTCCAGTCACTCCTTTTCCTTTCCTCTGACAGTCTATCAAAGGTGTCCACCCATATTGTTCATATACTTAACATGTATCATTTTACTGAGGACTCGGGAAGATATCACATGCATCTGCAGAATCAAAATGCATAAAATTCAGACATGTATGTCCATTTGATGTATCGGCTGCATCACTGCATCCAGACACAGCAAGGCAAGCTACACCATGAAGCAATACTACAACGGAAGACAGTAATCAATGTAAATTACAAGGGTAATCCTTTCTCATTCATCAATATTGCCGCTTTTTTTCCTGAGAAACAGAACAAACCCTCCCTTGCGGCTTCCATATCATGAGAATTCTCATCTTCAGGCAATGCATGAATGGATGTTTTACACACTTGCACATTTTATTAGTGTGATCCACCTTTTGCTGAGGGTCTGTTTGTTCAAAACTGTAGCAGTAGCCACTGGCTATAATAAGGTAATGATTTTTTTTATGATATTGTTTTACCTGATGTTGAACCTAACGTTGTTTATGAAGCTAGTTAAACAGCTGATTCACATTGCAGCAGCTTTGACTGGAAGCAATTGGGAAAGACACAATAAACATAGTTACACAATAACCATAATTGAAAAATTACAGATCAAGCCCTGTTTAAAGAATTGGCCAAGGTACACTGTATAGCCTTTTATTATGCTTGGACCACTTGACAAATCCTGCAGTGAAAGCACTGAAGTGATTGCATGTTTTTTTGATCATCCTTCCCCACTACACAGCTTATTCAGGCTCACACTTTAGGTTAGTATTTTTTCTATACTGAGAGGGTACTGGAGGGAGTGGGCACAGTATTGTGGTGTCACAGGGTGCGTGAGTCGGCACATGTGTGTGGCTTTGACACATGCCCGGCACAACACTGATGAGATTGAACAAAGCAAAGGTCTTACTCCAAATGCTGCCAAGCTGTTCTTATCTCAAGTATGTTCTCAAAAAGTAATAAAGACAGTGATAAAGTAATAAAGGTAGGAAAAAATGATTCCTTGGAAAGCTGAACTAGTGGGCAACTGTAATTTGAATTTCTAAACCAAAAAGATGTCTTGAGGTGGTTTCCATTCCTATAATGTATACAGAACTTATCTGGAGAGGGCTAGTTTTCTCTGGCTGTAAGAACTGAGGTCCATCAGTTCAGTGGTGGTGTAAACTGAGGAATCTGTTTTGTGGGGTATTATGATTTAAAGGTACAGATACACACAGGAACTTTAAATACTTCAAATTGAGCTTGTCTTCAGATTTCAGCCTCTGGATTTAGTCCATGTCTCCATCTAACCACCAGTTCAGTGTTCCACCTTGAGTAACTGTTTCTGTTAAACTAATTTTTTTGTGTGTTTGAAACTGGAATTCTGAAGTTAAACACTTCTATCAGGAAGGATTTGAAACCAGGACCAATCACCAAGTACTGGATTCCCTTCTCCTTATATCCTTATATATAGTGTGCACTCATCTGATTTCTTCCCTGACCTGCCTTGCTTTTGGCTCTTATTGAATTAGTGGAAATCTCAGAAGAAAAGCTGGCATGCTGCGGAGCGTATGACTGCATGACTGATACCACCAACACCACTGCATCAACAGAACTCCCCAACTCCTTAATCTACACTCTGCTAGGAATTTACACGGGTAAGTAATCCATACAGTCTTTAATGAGTATCACTGATGGGGAACCTACTACTTGTGAAACCTAGCATGATTTAGCAGATTGAGCTTCCAACTTCTTCCTTCAATCCAATTTCCTAAAAGCAAATAAGATATATGAGAGCCATAAACAACTCCTTCCTAAATAGTTTCAAATGCTTTGTGCCAGTGCTGTGTACCGTTTTGTCTGAAGAAGCAAGACTTTCTTTACACTTTTCACCTGGAATAAAGCTGAAGCCCAGGATGGTGACCCTAGTGTTTCACCCAAAGGCAGTTATGCATAAGATAGATAGTTTTAAATTTGCTATCATCAGGATCAGCAATAGTGGACTAGTTACTGATGGCACTGGGCAGATTTATATATTCACACACAGGTCCAGGATGCTAAGAGCAGCCCAGCTAGTGGTACTTGAACCCACCAACTTCCAGTCATCTGTGGATGCCTATCAGAACTGGCTGGTGTCCTACCACGTGTATAACAGTTTTAGCACAACAACTTCACTGTAATTAGAGATGGACCTGAACCATGTTTTCCAGAATGTGCAGTCTTTTGGGGTGAGGTTTTTTGATCCCTGCTGAGATTTTACAACTTCAGTCAGTTCTCAGCTGTGATGTTTGAATTATAATACCTTAGTGTGAAAGGCAAAGATAAAGAGAAGCACTAGGTGAATTGGTACATCTCCCATTTAGTAACTACAGCTGCTAGAGACCTAGATAGCAAAGGCTGATGCCGTTACAAATTCAAAAGACAAAAATAGATGTGCAAAGATTCATTCAGTGAGGAAAGTTCAAAAAGCATCTCTCTCAAAGCAAGTTATTCTCTGGATAAAGGGGAAGTATCTGGCAAGCCAATATGTCACCTTAGCTCTGTTAAAAATATCTTTGCAGTCTCTGCACATAGATGTATTCTCTATGCTGAGACAGATGCATGGAATTTGTCATACACTCAGACAGAGAGTATGTGATCTGGTCAGCACCAGCCCTCACCAGACAAGGGCATCACAGCAAACTCTCCCTCCTTCCCCAAACTATTTCTAGTCAGTGAGAAAATGCAAACAATATTCCCCTGCTTCCCTTCCAGAGTGTGCTGGAGCTGATGCCTTTCTGATGAAGGTTTGGCTCACAAGTTTAAATTTAAATTTGATGACAAACATATACAGCACTCCCTTAGGCTTTGCTCATGCAAAACAAATGCAACCCTACTGTCTACTGACCCTGCATCAGTAGGGTTTCATTTTAATTTTAAGCTCTTAATAAAATATGTCTTTTCCTACCTCGAGGGAAACCAAATAGCTAAATATTTCATTCATGTACATTTTTTTAAATGTCTCCTCTATTTGATTACTGAATACATATTTTGCCCAGCTTGAGTGGAGACAATAATGGCTAAGTCCTTTGTTTCTATTTATGTTCACACCAACCACTATTAAGCCATGCAGTTACTTATCTCCTGTAATTGCTCTTGATTCACTTGACATATTTGTTAGAATATTTGTCCTGTAAATGTGGATGTCCCGCTCTCACAAATATAAGTCTTGCAGTCAGCCCATAAGCACTAATAAACACTCTGGCAGAACCAACAATGACTTACACCATGAAGGGCTCACAGCTCAGCCACAGTAAAGAACCAGGACACTATTGAATACAATCCATGGATGAGAAATTGAGGCAATTTACTGTAACCTGCTTATGTCTTCGGGCATTAAAAGTTCACAGAAAAGAGCATACATCGGAGCATATTAAGCAGGCAATGTGGATGGGAACATGCCAGGTTCTCCTCTTACTCTGAACGCCACTTGTTTCCATGGATGGAATTCCAGTCAGCATAAGAAAGAGAGGAAACACAATCATGCCTTGCATCTGTAATGAAGTAATCAGTTGTGATTATGTGGCTGCTTTATGTATATTACAAAATATGGTTATCTTATTGATAACATTAAAAAAAATGTATTGATTCACACCACAAGCAACAAATTTAGACTGACACATACAAGATCATTTTCTGATTAACTACCCTATGTATTCTTTCATACGCTGATTCTACTAGGAAATTATAGGTTCAAAGCTATATTATTCTTAAGTCAGACAGAGTTGCTTGCTTTCATCTTTAAGATAGCACATATTCCATACTCAAAGAATGGCTCCAAGCTGACAAAAAAACTCCAACAAACAAACAAACACCAACCCAACATATAAACATTTACTGAGATGCAAGACAGCAGTACTACTTCTAGCCCTTCATTTTTCTTCCCTGTATTTGAAGGAAGATTCTCCGCTAGCCATGAAAACCCTGGCACTGGAAGTGAATATTTCTCTCTCATGTTGATTTAATTTTGATAGCTCCCAAAGGAGCTGTTTCTGGCCAGCTCCCCATCCCCGTGACCCCTAGCTTGCCCTGGAAGGGTGAGCAGTCACCCTCTGTGGCTGTGCAGCTGGCCTAGCGGCTGTCACAACAGGCCAGTCACAGTTAAGCTGAGGGGATTTGCAAGGATCACAATTGCATGCAGAAGATGCAAATGTAGATCAGGCCTTCTTGTTTACACAGAAATGGCCTTTACACGGAAGCGGAATCAGAGGCATCTGCCAAAACATCCCACAGAGAGCTAAGCACTAAGTCAGAACAATAACAGCAGCAAGCAACTTCCCATAATTCTTCCAGCATTCCTCAGTTTTTCATGAACTTTTTGTTTTGTTTTTGCAGCTAGTGGTGTGCTAGCTGTGTTCCTGATTGTTATATTTCTGGACCAGATCAAATCTGACCAAGCAGAGACTGAGAAAGAAATACTAGAGCCATCATCCTTTTGGTCTACGTTCCTAGCAACATTCCAGCACCTTAAAGATAAAAGACAGTGTCTTCTAATCCCTCTGACAATGTACAGTGGGTTTGAACAGGGATTTCTTGCTGGTGACTACACAAAGGTGTGGGTGACAATTGAAACACTATTTCTGTCTGCTTGGGTTTTGTGCCTTTGTGTCTTACTGTTGAATATGATCTATATTTACTTGTTAAATTAAGATGTTTTCAGTGGTGATTTGTGGTTTGCTAAATTACTTCTTACTTCTACTTGAATGAACTCTGAGTGACATCTGCAAACAGGAGAGGCCAGCAGTAAATATGTCCCTTGGAACAGCTTCAAAAAGAACGCTGTAGAGAGCTAACTCACCAGTGGAGGCCACAGCAGAGAGCTACAGGTTCAAACTCTTCAGCTTGTTGTAAATAACAAACTGGGAGAAGAGCCAGAAGTCTGCATAGCTTTTATATCTTCCTTCCTTCTGGTTTGCCTAGAGTTTGTATAAGTGCAAGTCAGCACATATACCACATACTTTATTTTGACAGCCTTTACAGTAAAAGGGCAAATCCTCAATGTGTCTGGCTGAAAGCCCTCACTTGCCAATAGTGCAACAGGTCCAAACCCTGATGGATTGAAATGATTAAAGACACCTCTGCTCCTCCAGTTTCTCTACAAACCTAGACGCACAGCAGGTGTGTTCTCCATTCACTGGGAAAGCCTACAATGAAAAGAGGCAATCTTCCTGAACTACTTATTTTACAGTTTAGCTTTCAAACCTTGTATATAAGCAGACAGAAGAGTGCACTTGCTGCTGTGTTTGAGTGAATTGAAAGGGTCACTCCATGGTTACCTCCATTGGTCGTATGCTTTTATGGGTGAGGGCCTCTTCATTTCTTGAAATCTGCTCTGTAATGATCATAGTGCTGACTGTCAATTTTCATCTCTCAGGCTATAAAGGGAAGGGCAGAAAAATCTTAGTGCTGCTTCCAATAGTTTTATTTGCATAGTGAGCAGTGCTCTGATTTTTTCTGCTTGTTACTGCTCTGTTTGCATGGCATCAGTCTGATTGGGAACTGGATAAGGAATATCAGTGCTGAAGGCCAACTATGTCAATACACCAGGGACTTGTCAACAAGCTCTGTATCTGTGCTCCTTTGATCTCGTCCATGCTGGCTATTTACCAACTACTCTGGCTAAGACCCTTGAACCTTACCTGTATGTTTTCACTGAATAAAATGTGGCACCACTGTCTCTTCTTTTGCAGACATATGTGACCTGTGCCCTAGGGATACATTATGTTGGTTATGCGATGATCTGCTTTTCAGCTGTAAATTCTCTCTGTTCTCTGCTCTTTGGAAAGATCTCTCAGTACACGGGTAGAAAACTTCTATTTGCATTAGGTATGTAAAGTTCACCTGAAGGACTGATCACTTTGTGTAATACATCAAATCTAGCATTCCCCCTTTGCATGCCCTACAAAGGGAGAGCTAACTGACAGCTATCAGTTAAAACTAAAGACAGTCTAGTGGCAAACTTCATTCAAGAGACAAGAGGCAGCACAGTTAACCACTGTCTTAAGGCCATTGCCTTACATCACTTAGCTAGCAGTGTAGTTCATTGTGCTTTTGAGGGTGGTATCTACTCAGAAAGTGCCCTATAGCTTTGATGCTTTACAGCTCTAATGTAACCTTACAATACAGATGTTGAGGCCTACATTATACCTGAGAAGGATTTCTTCACTGGGGTGAAACATCCTCACCTTTATAGAGAAAAAGCAACTGAGAACCTAGTGGAATACACTGTTGATTTTTGTCCCAGGGGATGGTAAACTTGCAAATTTCAGCAACCAGTCTGGGAATTTCAGGAAAGTTTTTAAAGGTTGGCCTGGTGTCCTTTTCACTACTTGTTCTGTAGGGAGAAAAATAAAAGAAAGTCATAGATCAGTGTGTCAGGCTAGAATAACTTGAGGGCTTGTGTATGGGACAGTAATTTTCAGGTTGCCATGAGAAGACATCTGTGTATTTAAGAACATTCTCTCTCCAGAGAACACTGTTCCAATGAGTAACAGAGTAATGGAGGTAGAAAAATACCAAGCAATATTTCATGTCCCTGTATCCACTAAGCATACTAATACCTTACTTCCACTACACAATAATCTGTATTATTAGAAACGTCACTGACTGAGTCAACATGCATCTAGACATTCTAGACATCTTCTCCACATAAAATTTTAAACCTAGGCAAGGAAGAAGAAATTTAGAGTCTTTTATGCTACAGTGACTAGTTCAGAGATTCTTCTGTATGTGTCTGTCCTAGGTGTATGTCTCTATGAAATTCATTTTTTATTTAAAAAGCCCAACACATAATAATAAACAAAAACCATAAAACCAAACTATATTATTAGTAATGCAAGACCTCTGAACATGTCAGTTCTATTTAATAGTCTTTTTACTTAGCCTGTGAATTTCTGCCTGTGGGAGGAGGAACTGGTAACCCATTTACAAATTACTTTTATAAAGAAAGGCAAAAAGTCACCAAACCCTCTAGATATTCTCAACTGTCTCTTCTGGCCCTGAAGGGAAATCTGTGTTTAAGGACTAAGTAAGGTGAGCAGAAGAGTACTTCCTCCTCCATGTCACACGCCTCACATGGTGACTACTAGTCTTTTAGTAGCACTTTCTCCTGCTCGGTGACAGCCATAACAGTCTAACAGCCATATCGGTGTTGAGGATCACTCAGCTCAGGACACTGCTCAGAATTATGAATAAAAGACTGCCAAAGAACTGCACTGTCTTGTATTTCATGTGGTATCAACTCAGTCAGCTCAAATCTCAATCAACCAGGAAGACTTGAAAATTGCCTTGTGGTCTAATTGGGGGAGGAGGGAGGGGCATTTGAAAGTGCTACCTATCATTATCTGTCCTATTCGTAATCACATTTATGTTTCCTTTCTTTCTTTATCAAAAGCTACAGTTACAAATACTGCCTGTATAATAGCACTACTGCTGTGGAAACCTCATCCTAAGCAGCTTGCTGTGTTTTTTGTATTCCCTGCTCTTTGGGGCCTATCTGATGCCATTTGGCAGACACAAACTAATGGTAAGTCCTGGTGACAATGAAATGTATTCTCTTGAGATATAAAAATCTACATGTATGCATTTATGAAATAACACATGCATAACAATGATGATGGTTAACGCAGCATCTAAAAGAATTATGTTAGCTCATTGGAAAGTAGAATAAATAAGAAGAAGCTGGGAATAAGGAAGTAAAATGATCATTAAATAGATTTTTCCAAGATGAAGAGGGAAGAACACTGCAGAAGATGATAACAGGTATTCAGAATAAATATTCAGGAGGAGTATAAGTATTTCAAGGAAAATTATCAAACCAAGTAAAATGATACAGTTAGTCCATCTTTTGCAGTAATGGAGAATGATCTGGATAAAAAGTTAACTCAAAGCTCAGCATCAAAAGAATCAACAAATTGGCTGTTAGGATCTACTAAAAAAAAAAAAAAAAGGAGAAAACCACAGAGAGCTACATTATGCAGCCAAGTAAATCTGTGCAGTTCTGATTTGCTTCATTTCAAAAATCATAATCCAACATGATAAGGCATAAAACAGCAGTAAAAAGCAGCAGAATCATGGGATACTTCCACTTGAAGAAAGACTAACAAACTAGAATGCTTTAGCTTGGACAAGTGATAAGTAAGGAAAGCAGTCAGTAAGATTATTAATAGTATGGAGAAGGTGATTGCAGATTTAGTGTTTCTCTTAATAACAGAACTAGTGGCACCATAATAGAGTTACCAGACAGCAGGCTTCATAGAAATCAAAATAATTTTTTTTTTCACACAATGCATAATCAAAGTATGGAATTCATTGCCAAAAATGCAATTGTTTTTAATCTGTAATTACATTACTGCAGGGGAAAGTATTCTTGGTTGGTGTTAAAGCCTGGTGTCCAGAGGAAATATCCATCTCAGAAAGCCCCTACGTTTTTGTTTGCCAGAGTCAGGAAGGCATTGCAGGGGAAAGATTGCTGTATACTTGCCTCATTTCTTACATTCTTGGGATTTTGTTACTGGAGGTATACTGTTGGACTTCTCTGATGCATTATGGTTGACCTTATAAGCTTTCGTGTTCTTCTGCTTTGTGATACAATGCAATCACTATGTACTGACAGTTCAGATAATGAGCTGATACAAACTGACTTCCATAAGGGATTATTTAAACTTATCCCTCAATCAAAACTAGAGGAAATTCTCTTATAGAGACTAAAGACAGACTCTAAAAAGCTGGGGAGTTCAAGAGAGAGCCACAGTCTGTGATGAGTTGAAGTAAAGTCTGCTCATGACTGTCAGTCACACTCTTTTTAAATTGATGCCCTAGCCTGTGTCAGTAAGACTGTTAAATGCTCTCCCATCTGGTCCCATATTTTGCCTCTTCTTTAATTGATATTGTTTTTCTCTATCTCAAATTCATATTTGGTGGATGCCATAGGATATGCATGTGACAGAACTTTCTCATCTGGACCTACATCAGGCTGTATGTCTTGGCCTTCTTTCCTCTGGTCCCTCTGGTTGCTTCAGTAATCAGGATGATTTCACCTACTAAATAAATTAATGTTCCTCCTAGAGAGCCAAAGGTCCCATAGTCCTTTGCCCAACACTGACAGTAATCTACTTTCAAGCACGTGTAGAGTCCCTGCCTCTACACACAAGGAAGTAAATGATCAGCCAGACTTCTCTGTTCCTCCAGCTCATATTACTTAGAGGAGAGTTAATCTATACAACAAGGGACACCCTCTCATCTTCTCTTATCCAACCCACAGCCTTGTGCCTTTGGTACAATTTAAAATCAGTAGTCTCATTATTCAGGTTCATGGAAGGACAACAACAATGAGGATTTTCTTTCTCTGAAGTAAAGTTGTTCATTAATTTCCTGCTTCTTCAGACAGAGTCATCCTGATTGTTCATCAGGCTTCTTCACAACACTCTTGAAAGCCATATCTTAGACTTCCATCAAGATAAGGGATCAGACACTTGCCCTCAGACACTTGACTTCTTTCAGAATCAAATAAGGGCTGAGGTTGGAAAAGACCTATGAATGTTGCCTGGTCCAACCCCCTTGCTCAAGCAGGGCCACCCAAGCAGAACTCAGGACCATGTCCAGTCAGCTTTTGAGTATCTCCAGGGAAGGAGACTTCACACCGTCGCTGGACAGTGTTCAGTCACCCTCATGATGAAAAAGTTTTTCCAGATGTTCAGAGGAAACCTCCTATGCTTCAGTTTGTGCCTATAGCCTTTTATCCACTTTTCTTGGACACCACTGAAAAGAACCTGCTCTTTGCACCTTCTCATCAGGGATTTACTTATATTTGAGATGTCCTTTGAGAAGGACAGCTCCTCAGTGAAGTCTGCATGCCTGACAAAGAAAGACCTCATGCCCTTGTTAGGAAAAAGGGGGTAAATACAGAGGCCCTAAATTTCAGAGAAGGTGACAGGGAAGTGCCTGCAGTTCCCAACCCCCAGGTAAGGCATAGACAGTGGACAATGCTTCATGCTTACTCATGGCAAGTTTGCTCAGGAGCTATGTGACAAGACTGACCTCTATTACAGCACTGCAACAGGTCATCTCCATTCCCAGATACCTGCAGAATACTTGTGAAAAATTCACATTTGTGTTACCTGGGAAAACCCCTAACATTCCTTGTGCTTGCACAGTATGGGTTTGTTTTTTGGGTTTTTTTTTTCTGTACCTTCTTCAGCTGTTCCATAGCTCCCATTTTTAAAATTATACAGAGTTTGCTTTATCACACTGTCACACTGAAACATTGGGTGATGACATGAAACCTTATCATAGCAGTGCAGTGACATTACTCCATAATGCTGCACCCCAGAATGGGACCTTCAGTTTAACATACACATCCAGTACTAAATGTCTGTTCCCCTTCATCAGTTTTACACAGACATACATCACATTGTAATTTCCCAGCTCCAAAGGCTATGAGGTGAGATAAGTCTACTAAAGCTACTAACTAAGGTCTTCTTTTGGCAAGCTCCCATGACTGTTGCTTGGGGCTCAGTAGATGAATCACTGAATAAATACAATGGCGTTGTGCCACATACTTAAGGTAATCGAAGATGGCTTATTTTGGCCTGCTGTGAATAGTTAATACTGGAGTTCCCCCTAGAGGATATAGGCTCACAGTAGATAAATCACTTCATTTTATAAAGGTTTTACTAACATGTCTGTGTACATGTGTGGACACTCATTTATTTCCAGTGGAAAATGCTTCACTTCAGAGTGTGTAGTGCCCTCTCTTATCAAGCCTGAACAGAGATGCTGGTACTACCCGCCTGGCAATGACTGCACTTGGGGCTTAACAATTGCACAGAGCAATCAGGCAGACTACAGTGAAATTAGAGTTCTTTCCAAGCTGAGGTGCATCTTTAGAAAGGATATGAATCAGCCTGGAAAGTTTATAAACCTAATAATTTCCAGCAGTCCTGTTATATACCCAAGCATACTAGTATCAGGGGAGAGAGTGGGAAAAGGGGCAATGGTAAATTGGGAGGGTATTTTCCATGGAAGGAAGTGGCAAAAATTCAGAACTAGCATCTTCTCCACTCAGTCAGCCCAGCAGGTCCTGCTAAAACTTCAGCCAGGCAACTTGCACCACACTTTACTTGACAGTGTTCATAATAAGGATAAATGTTTAGGTTCAAGGCAAAACACCATTGCGCTCCTGTGTAACTGCTAGCTAATACCACATACACATCTTAGAAACAAGAACTTTCTTGCCAAGTCAGCCTTTCTATAGCTGAACCGTGGACTAGATCCTCACTGAATATTCCCATTGTCTAGATTGAAAAAGAAGGCTTCAAAATAGCAACGGAATACACACATAGAATTGTCATAGCATCAGAAAATTTCCTATGTTAAACTCTCCTCACTAATCCCTTGCCAGAAGATAACACAGGGCATATCAGCAAAGTTATGTGAACATCTTGTACTTGTTCATTTATTAGGTAAAACTAGGAAGGATTATCAAATAATTCACACTACACTCCACTCAGACAGTTAAATGAAACAAGTGTATCTTGCGATGCACTTGTCCAGATTTTCCATCATGTCTAAAACATTCAGTAAGTGTCCTCTTATAATCATCAGGATGCAATAAATGCATCATACAAATGATGTTTCCCCCTTCTTAAAAAAACTGAAGGGTTAGTTGAGCCTAATCAGATTTCCAGAGAACTTTGTACTTATCTGGGCCTTTTGGTTTACTGTGCATATTTCAAACAGATGTGTTGTTAGGTAGAGAAGTGGATGAGAAGAGTCAAGGTTCATAATATTCCTTCCCTTCCCTCCCTGCACACCACAGATGAGTCACTGGAAATGTCCACTTTGTTGTCACCACTAACACTAGCTCAGCACTCAGAGGAAAGCACACTCTCTCCCCTTCCCTGTGTGCCCCACTAGTCAAACCTGGAGGCTTGAGAATCCCTCCCTATATCCCAGCTGTGGGTGTGCAGCCGACTGAACTCAGTGGAAGTTTCCCAGTGAACAGGACAGCATTAGGATGATCAGTTTAACTAAGCTTCTGTCTCAAGCAAGTTCTCCAGTTGCATCTGGGGGCTCCCTGAGGGAAAGTTCTTGTAAAAGCAAGGGACATGCATTTTACCTGAACAGTCTCTGCATGTACTTAGGCAGGTGAAAGAAATGGTTTGAAGAACAGGTAGATGTGTATATAGGGCCCATCCAGGTTCCCCCAAAAAGTGGTGAAGGATAGAAGCAGGGAAGTGCCTGTGGCTCTTTGACACCTTCTACTCCTCAATGAAAGAGCAACTTGGTCCCTAAGGACCATTTTGTCCCTAGACAAAATCTTCTGTTCTGTGAAAGCCTGTAAGGACTTGGTGTCACCTCCTCAATAATTAGACATGGAGACTCCACAGCATCAAGGGCCATTGCTGATCATCTCCTCTTTCCTGTTACTTGTTCACTCATTATTACAAGAACCTTCCTTTTTGTGGCTGATAGTTTGAGGAATGAACTTCCTGCCATCTCACTTCAATAGAGCCCACCTTTCCTTCCTTCCTCTCACATTTTTTAGAGGGACAAAGAACTACTTGAGTCAGTGCAGCAGAGGCTGCAAAGATGATTAGGGGACCAAAGCATCTCTCTTATGAGGAAAGGATTGGACACCTGTGTCTGTTTAGCCTGGAGAAGACTGAAGGGGACTCTTATCAATGCTTATAAATATCTAAAGGGCAGGCATCAAGAGGATGGGGCCAGATTCTTTTCAGTGGTGCCCAGTGACAGGACAAGGGTCAACGGACACAAACCAGAACACGGGAAGTTCCATCTGATCATCAGGAAAAACGTCTTTACTTGGAGGGTGACAGAACACTGGAACAGGCTGCCCAAAGAGGTTGTGGAGTTTCTCTGGAGATACTCAAAACCTGCCTAGATGTGATCCTGTGCTACCTGCTTTAAGTGAACCTTCTGTAGCAGGGATGTTGGACTAGATGATATCTAGAGGTCCCTTCCAACACCTACCATTCTGTGATTCTTTCCCTTTTTCTCTGATATTCTCTATTTTGTCGTTTTTGCACTGTTATTGCTCTTATAACAATATATAAATTAAATAACTCCCCATTGTGGTCTATTTATTCCCTTTGCATAAAATACATGGTTGCAGAATTAATCTTCACAAGCTGTGCTTCTCCTTCCTTCTAGGACTCTATGGCATTTTATTTGAGAAACATAAGGAGGCTGCCTTTGCAAATTACCGTCTCTGGGAATCACTTGGGTTTGTCATTGCCTTTGGTTATAGCACCAAATTGCAAATGTACATTAAACTGTACATTTTATTGTCCGTGCTTCTGTTGTCTATGGTGACGTATGGAGCAGTTGAATACCTTGAAGCTAAGAGCTCCCCTGGGACACCTACTACTGCAACAAAGGAAAACGTAGGACCCCTCACCCAGGAAACACACACATAATCCAGTGGGGTCAGAGTCATGGAAACAAAGCAACCTGGTCGGCTTCTACGGGCAAATCTCCAAAGGTGCTCCAACATGTACTATCTCCAGAAAGCTAGTAAATGAACAGATCTGAAGGCCAGTATAATGAAAATGTGTTAGGAGTAAAAATCAATTTTGACATCTCAGCTTTATAAGGGAAGATTATCTGACTTCACCCTTTCATAAGGATGACCAACTAAATGTTTTCTTTCTCTTTTTTTTTTTGTGAATAAAGTCCTAATAAATGTAAACAAGACTCTTCCAATCCTCACATTTTTGTATCTGGCAGACAACATATATCATTTCATGAACCACGAATTATAAAGATTTATAGTGTTCTTATCCTGCATTCTTTAATACTTGCTGTAAATGACATCAAGTTATAAACTGTCTATATCTACAGTTCATACCTGAACACTACAAAATGCGCTAACTGCTGAGTCCACCAACTTGTCTTAGGTTAGCAGAAACCAATGTGTCTTCCCATGTCTTTCCTCTATCCCAGCACTCCTTCCCTCTTGGTTTTACTGTCTCCAATTTTTACATCACCACTTATAGCAGCTTTCTCCCTAAAGAGATGCCTTTTGCATGACCAAATACTTCAGTCATGGAGAACTTTCTCATTCAAGGACAGAGCTGTTTTCAATATAAGCAACCAAGGTATGTTACTTGGGGAACCCAGCCATGAAGAGGATGCAGGTAACAGTTCAAGTCTCAGAGTGAGAAGGAGGAGGATGGGCCTATAATATCTCCCTGAGACCTCATCTCATTTCAACCTCTGTTTTATCCATACTATATTGTTTCCAGATTTGGACTTTTGTGTTTTTACTGCAAAGAGAAGGCTGCTACAGTGCAATTACTGCAATTAATCTCTACATCTGAGTGAGAAAGCACTGTACAGATACCATGATCGTTACTGGTAATGATACTATGATTACATCCTCTGGGTAGGCAGACAGCATTAAAGTAAACTGCATGGCTAGTTAAGTTGCTGCATGCCACTTTTGAAACTACTTCTTCTCAGTTATTAACCATAACAGGAGGATGAGGCACCATATGGTGTGACAACATGATAGAAATCAATAACACAATTAATGTGGAAAAAAAATCCCCAAATTGTTTGAGCATTTAAATAACAGTACCTTTCATGCTAATTTACTATCTCTCTAACATTTCTTGTTCTCAAGCAGCTGGACTGCTCTCCAGATTTCACTTGTGTTGATTCATCTCTTTTCAAACTATAAGCTTCTTTTCCAGGTCTCGTACAATTAAGTAGAGTTCATTATGTCCTGCAGAAAAAAGGCGATAGGTCCTCACAGATCCACCTTTCTCTTTTGCCTTTGCCGTGTCAGCTCAAAGGCATGCTGTTAATCTCTTTGTTGGAAATACTAACAGCAACACTGTGGCTGCAGAACCCTGATGGCCTCCCAGCTGCCTGGAGATTACAGACAGATTTGCTAGGCTGCTGCTGGTTCTCACCCTGCCCTGCTTCCACCTGATACAGAAACTTTCATCTCAGCAACAGTCTGTGAAACACATCTCCAAATTCTCCTCTGATTCTTTTACACAGCAATGTTCAATAGCAAGTGAAGCAAAGAGGATTTTTGAGATCGGCATCAGTGAAAATTTTATCTGTGTGAATGTAATAACTTATTGTTTACATGTAACAGCCCAATACAGAAATTGGTATCTCACTGCATGAGATGCTATACAACCTCAGAACAAAAAGAAGATCCCTCCCTCAGAGCATATACAGCTTGAT
The DNA here is from genome assembly GCA_024605025.1 of Megaceryle maxima. Taxonomy (NCBI): domain Eukaryota; kingdom Metazoa; phylum Chordata; class Aves; order Coraciiformes; family Cerylidae; genus Megaceryle; species Megaceryle maxima. The sequence goes on along the minus strand of JANHGN010003748.1, from coordinate 16,996 downwards.
ATTTTTTTCTCTTTACTCCTGTACTGGGTATGGCTGGGATGGAGTTAATTTTCTTCATAGCAGCCCACATGGTGCTGTGTTTTGGATTTTTTGAACTAAAACGATGCTGATAACACACTAGTGTTTTGGCTATTGCTGAGCAGTGCTTGCACCATGTCCAGGTTTTCTCTTTCTTCCACCCTGCCCTCTCAGTAAGTAAGCTGTGGGTACCCAAGAAGCTGGGAGGTGACACAACCAGGACAGCTGATATAGATTGACCAGAGGAATATCTCATACCACACAAGGCCATGCTCAGCAATAAAAAGCTCAGGGGAAAGGAGGAGGAAGTGAGGATGTTCCTGGTTATGGCATTTGTCTTCTCAAGTAACCACTATGTCTCCTGAGGTCATGCTTTCCAGGAAGTGGCTGGATGCTTGCCTGCCGATGGGAAGTAGTGAATGAATTCCATATTTCACTTTGCTTGCACACATATTGCTTCACCTATCTTTATCTCAGACCACAAGTTTCATCACTTTTGCTCTTCCAATTCTCCCCCCTATCCTGTTGGTGAGGAGAATGAGTGAGCAAATAGGTGGGTGTTTTGTTGGTGGCCAGGGTCAAACCAGCGCACCACTTTGTTTTGTAGTCTGTATGCCCAGCATTTGTCTGCAGTAGAATTCAGCAATGGCATATCAGCAAATGGTTCCTCAAGGCACAGATTCCAGCTGAAACAGTGGAGAGCTACCAAAGAGCAAGAAAAAGATGTTCTGACTTTGGAGAGAACCGCAGTTATCACTGACACAGAGTCAGCATGGGAGACAGGATCTTGTGGCCTGTAATTTGGAAAGCTGTTTTCCACCCTTGATTTTGTCACATGATTTTACAGTAGTCCTTTACCCAATTGTAAAATAAGGAGAAAAACAACACCCATCCCACAGGTAGTGTGAGGAAAACCTCTATTACCTTGGTAATGAAAGCCACAGCTACATTTGGCAATGCAGTGAACATGCTTTCGGGCGAGGATAAAGGTGCCCATCTGCCTCAGACATGACCTAAATGGAATTTGCCATTTAGGACATGATTATACATGGAGTGTACAGAGTTATAAAATTTATGTGCTTTTGTTTACTATAAAGGCAATAGGGATTTTGTTGCATAGTGTATTAAAAAAACCCTTAAAGCAGAAGTTCAGCTAGGAACACCTCTTCACTGAAATGCAAGAAATGAAACTATGCTTGAGGTTGCTGTGGCATGAGGCCTCTGCCCTTGTCATGGCCCTCATGCCCCTGTGACAAAGAACACTCCACAAGCTCTGCTTTAGTGTAGCAGGCAGTGAGCATCTGTTTAGGTCTGTCTGTTGTAAGGCCTCAACCAGTAGCAATGTGCAGGTAGACCCACCCTTCTTCACCCCGTGTTTCACTACCACACAGGCTCTTATCTCACTCACAGTAACAAGAGTGTTCAACCTGCAATGAAACAATAGCTGTTACCAGTCTGACTCTTGACTGTGTGAGGTTAACAAGAGCAGATGTAGCCATCTCCATACATAGACACTGTCTTTGGGGTTGGAAGTTGTAGCCACATGAATCCCTCCCAGTCAGTGCTTGAAATCTTCCAAGATTGCTAAACCTGGCAATGGGTAATAAGCCTGCTAATGCTCATCTACTGAGTGCCCTGTGTTCCCTGGTATCCTCAGGGAAATGAGGTGACAAACTAAGGTTCCCTAGAGGTATAGGAGAAGAGTCAGATTTTCACTCAAGAGAACCGTGAGCCAGTGCATGTAATGAGGACTCTGAATGAGGAGCCATCTACACCAGACAGGAGGAGAGACCCTGAGGAAGGATGCATGAGCCATTTCTTCCAGAGACTTCAAGGACTGAGGCTGGGTCACACACCAATCTCTGTTGAGGACATAGGTGTTGTGGAGCCCATGGGTTACATGATTTATCTGTAATGTAAGATAGTCAGGCTCAAATAATTAATATTGCTATGTTAAGTAATTTCTTCCATGAGGCATACAATAGCATGGTGTCTTAATGGCATAAGCCAAAGGTCCAAGTATGCTGCACGCACAGGGGGCGGGAGACGCGCAGTGGCTCAGCTGGCTTCTGCAGCTCCCAGGACACCTACACCTGCCTCTGTTTGTGCGTGGCCCTATGGAGCAGGTTCCCTCCATGAAGCATGTGGGGACAGAGGTCCATCCCAGGCAGGTGGCAGGGCTGAGGCCCCCAGGCCCTGGCAGGAGCAGCGAGCACCATAAGCAGAAAGTAACGAGCGACACAGAAGAAGGGGGAGCCACAGCTGACAGGTTTGCTACCTTCTGGATGCCCTGGGTGTGCATCTTCCCTGGGAGGCTCGCGTAAAAAGGTTGAGGGCGGTTCAAGCGACAAAGAGCCCCTGCAAAGGAAGAGCCGGGACAGCCAGGGTGAACTCTGCAGACACCGGCTGCCGGCGCTGCCGCCTCGGCCCGAGTGAAGGCGGCAGGGCCCGCCCATCCCCATCGCCGAGCAACGGCTGGCGACTGCCCGCCCGCCGACTCTTTCAGGCCTCGCAGCTCTCCGCGGCCGCCCGCCTGCCTCGGCTGTCTGCTCCGGGGCCGGAGCACGGTGGGGAAAGCAGCGGGCCGGGCGGAGAGCAGGGCAGGACGCGGCCGCGGAGGATCCGGCTGGGTCAGGTACTATGTCCGCCGGGGCTGGGTGGGGGCTCAGTTGGGCCCTTACCTGAGCGACCACGGCTTTAAATACTAACACACGAGTCGTTGTGCCTTCAGGGGCTTTTGTCCGATGCGGTGCCTCAGAGCTGAGAGTCTCCGTGCCAGCGGAATTCCGGGCAGTGCTTTTACCGGCAATGACCTTGTGGGCAGACAGAAACCATCACCTCAAGAAATAATTAAAATTATTATTTCTGAAAATATATCCCAGGGCAGGCATCTGCCAGACCCACGATCTGTGTGACCTTGAGGGCTTAAAGACAATAGGAAAGACTGCCAGTGGGTCTGCCAACAGAGACATTCCACTTTAACTCACGCTTTTAATGCCTAACCATTAAGGATTGTATTTCCTCCAATAGGTGTGAGACTGAGCAACTGGAAGCGACCACAGCCGGCACAAAGCCAAGCTCATGTGAGTGCTTCCCAGGTGTGAGGTCTGCTGCCATGGCATCAGCGCAGCTGCGTGGCCCTGGAGCCTGGGGTCACAGATGATAGCATCCTGCTCGGCTCGGGGGGGGATGGTCTCTGCTTCTGGGTGTCAGTCAGCAGCAGTGTTAAGTGGGTGTTAAAACGTGAGCATGGTCAGAAACAGCTATAGCAGTTTCTGGATTGTGGAAGAATGTGAACATGTGGGTGAGTTTCCAAGCTACTAAGGAATGGGTTGAATGCAGAGCCCTCTGGGAATGCAGGCTAATGAAGAGATGGGCATTCATCAGGGCACAGGTTTATACAGAGTAAAGTGAGTTACATTTCTGTTCATTCCTTTAGAGCAATGACTAATCCTAGAGTTACTGTTTCGTAACTTCACTTTAAGAGCTTCTGCTTATATGTGATACAACTTCCTCAAAAGCAGGTAGATGATATTTGTTAGTTAAAAGGTTTTATTTTATTTGCACTTAATTACCAGGGACTTTGAAGCTGACATTTGTTCTATCTAGGTTTTGTGAGCCAAGTTCCTGTAAACTACTCCCTGAATGCCAGAGGTATGAAAGATGTTGCATTAATACAAGCTGACATGAACAAACCACTAAAGGCTTCATTGTTCAGACATTACTAACAGCTTAATTTATAATTACCTAGCAGACACCTTGATGTCACAGTTTACCATGCACATGCCTTTCAGTAAAACACTGCTAGTAGCCATGTTGAGCACTGCAGAAAAGACAAAGGTAACTGCAGTCTGTAAATTAACTCATCCAAATGATGGTTGCTTTAAAATACATATTTTTTTTCTTAATTTAATAATCTTCACCCAAGGATTTGAAGCAGCTACTATAAAACTTTAGTGGTTTATAAAACTTTTGTGTGGTTTGTTGTGGTTTTTTTAGCATACAGGAAAAAGAACTCCCAGGAAAGAAAGTGGAAGCAAAGATAACAAACATTGCCTGGGACCACCACATTATGTTTGTGTGCAAGCTCAGCAGCAAGCCCTCAGCTTCCTAGGGTCTGAAGAGAAGCACTGACTGCAAGACGCACAGCAAGACTACTTTCCCCTTCAAGGTATTTTATGGAAGTCCTGTTACATCATGACTGTACTTCAGTACCTACTTACCATGTTTCTCTCCTGTTCCCTATAAACCACTCACCCAAGGAAAACTACTCACTAAGGAGAATTCAACTACAGTCTGAACAGTTAGGGAATTTCTTATCTCTGAGGGGATTCAGAGAAATTGCTCCAATAGGAGCCTCATCCCTCACATCCTGGACCAAAGCTTACTTCAGATCCCTTCATTTTTAGGCAATGATTCCCTCACTACATGATATAAGGTGGTCCTGGGCTATTTTTAACCTACACTGCAGTCCTATGGTGAAGTAGCCATATACTTCTAAAATCACTGCCCTGCTTTCCAGTCTCCCTGAAAAACTCCTGGACCCTCTGTAAAACCCTCCTCCCATCAAACCCCCATTGAGACTCTTCTGTTTTTGCTCTTTACATCATAGAATCATAGAATGGTAGAGGTTGGAAGGGACTTATGGAGATCTTGGAGTCCAACCCCCCTGCCAGAGCATGATCACCTAGGGCAGGCCACACAGGAACAGATCCAGGTGGGTTTTGAAAATCTCCAGAGAAGGAGACTCCACAGCCTCTCTGGGCAGCCTGTTCCAGTGCTCTGTCACCCTCACAGGAAAGAATTTTCTCCTCATGTTGAGGTGGAACTTCCTGTGTTCCAGTTTGTGACCATTGCTGCTCATCCTATCACAAGGCACCACTGAAAAGAGACTGGCCCCTTCTACTTGACACCCACCCTTCAGATATTTGCAAACATTAATAAGATCCCCTCTCAGTCTTCTCCAGACTAAACAGCGCTAGGTCTCTCAGCCTTTCCTCATGAGAGGGATGTTCCAGTCCCTTAATCATCCTCGTAGCTCTTCATTGGACTCCCTCTCTTATTTTCCTGTCTCTCTTGAACTGGGGAGCCCAGAACTGAACACAGTACTTCAGATACGGTCTCACTGGTGCAGAGTAGAGGGTGAGAGAACCTCCCTCAGCCTGCTGGATACACTCTATGTACCCCAGGATACTATTGGCACATTGCTGTTCCATGGATAACTTATTGTCCACCAGGACGCCAAGGTCCTTCTCCATGGAGCTGCTTTCCATCAGGTCTACCCCTAGCCTATGCTAGTGCATGGTGGTATTCCTCCCCAGGTGTAGGACTCTACACTTGCCCTTGTTGAACTTCATTAGGTTCCCCTTTGCCCAACTCTCCTGTCTGTCCAGATTTCACTCAATGGCAGCACAGCCTTCTGGTGTATCAGCCACTCCTCTCAGTTTCATATCATCATCAAACTTAATGAGGGTACACTCTATCCCTTCATCCGGTCATTGATGAAGATGTTGAACAAGACAGGACCCAGTACTGACCTCTGGGGAACATCCCTAGATACAGGTCACCAACTAGACTCTGCACCACTGATCATGACCGTCTGAGCTCTATTGTTCAGCCAGTTCCCAACCCATCTCACTGTCTGCTCTTCTAAACCACACTTTCTGAGCTTACCCCCAAGGATGTTATGGGAGACAGTGTCAAAAGCCTTGCTGAAGTCAAGGTAAACAACATCCACTGCTCGTCCTGCATCGACCCATTCAGTCACACCATCATAGAAGGCTATCAGATTAGTCAGACATGACTTCCCTTTAGTAAATCCATGCTGGCTACTCTTGATAATCTTTATTTCTGCCATGTGCTTAGAGGTCATAACATACTTGCTACAGACCCCACAATACTGCTTGTGGAAGACCTCTGAGACTGCTTTACATTTACCCCTCAGAGACTGTTAGCAGCAGCAGAATGTATCAGACAGCCAAGACAGATACATCATATGAGAGAGTTGCCAAATGCCACAGTGGAGAGAGAAACACAATTTTCATTCTGCAAGTGTTTTTAAATTTGTTTTTCACATTCAAGTAAAATAATGAGCATTTTAAGCTGCGTTGTGGCTTGCAAAAACTTTTAAATTATGTTTATTTTCATAATGGGAAAACATTTCATGTCATATTTTGGCTTTTAGTTCCAAAACTGAATTAGCATTTTGAAAAACTCTCTGAACCATTGTGTTTTTAAAAAATGAAAATAAGATATTTTGACAATTTCAAAACAAGAAAATCTAAATGAAATTTAAAATCTGGCCAAAGATTACTTTTGTTCTCTGAAAAAAAAAAGCTTTCAATTTCAACAAATTGTAATTTTTCTACAGAAAAAAAATCTCAGGCCAACTCAGCTGCACATTGCATTGAGTATTTCCAAGTGTGAAGTGCTCCCATGGTTTCTGTATATTTGTTTGGAAGGTTGAGGCTACTCATTCTGGAGTCTAAAACTCATCTTGAAAATAAAGACCAAGGATGCCACTCTGGTAGCAGGATGTGAAGGACTCTTGTCTAGCATACGTGCCACCCACTTTGTATTTCTTTCACTCACTACTTTCTGAGAGGAGGTGGAGGTTGGTATGTTAATGTTGTGTCAGAATGGTCCTCAGCACAAACACTCCTCTCATCCAAGACACTCTCTGTTCCAAACACAGAGTCTAATCCTCAGGGAGCAGCTCTGCAGGGTTTCAGGAAATTAAAGCTGAGAGAAACAGCAACACAGGTCCATAAGACTTTGTCTGCCACGCCACCGGCCAGTAAGACACGGTGTTTAGTTTGAGTCTTATATGTATTAGACTAGCTGGGGAGGGAAGAGCACACTTCTTGAACTGTTTATATGAGAACTGCTGTGCCAAACATGGCTCAAAATGCATTTCTTACCCACAAAACCAGATGGACACCATCATCTAGATAGTGAGAAATGGTATTTCATTCAGAGTCCACATAGATTTCTACATAACGTTATTTTCTTAAGAGGAAAGTCGTAAGACCAGAATGTGCCCTGCTCTTCAGGAGCTGGGGAGGAGCTCACAGGAGGAATAGCAGAAGGTTATAAGTGAGTTGAATCAGCGCATGCTGTTGGAATCAGTAGGCATTTTTCTACTGTCTACTGTTAGTTTTACATCAGGCGTTATAACCTTAAATGGTTAAGAGAGTTTGCTCAGAGCAGGGCAATGTGCTAAGTTAGCAGTGTGTTTCAGTAATGCAGCACTGCAAAGTCTTACTGGGCAAAGTTACAGCTACTAGGCTGAAGGCAATTGCAAAAAGCTGAAAGAAAAAATCCAAGTGTCTGCGAATTGCAAAATCTTTGAGGCAACTACTGCTGTAGTAAGCTACTTCAAAGAAAAATTCAAGTGTGGACACATAAAACTTTGCATCACTCAGTACTTTTTGCCACCTTAACAGCTATCTGGAATTGATAGCACTTTACATATCTTTCAGCTTAAGCACAGCCTTTGACATCTCAGTCATGGACCATAGAAACACTCAAGGGCAGTGTGCTTTGAGAATACATTGAGAGTGACAGGCATTAAGAATAGAGTGAAGGTGATAACTGCTAGCACAACCTGTGGTATTAATTTCCTTGTTTCCTTCCTGGTGATTCTATTTTCTTTCAGCTAGTAATATGGAAATGATGTCAGATGACTATAATACAAGAGATATCTTGAGGCCATTGGTGTTCCGCCTCCATGAGAATGTCCCTGAAATAGTCCGTGAGGTTTTACTGGAACGCGGATGGACTGAATTTGACAAAAAGGAGCAAGATGACGCAGACTGGAACCTGTACTGGCGGAACTCTCCTTTCCGCATGACAGACCACCACAGCATTAAACCATGGCAGAGACTCAACCACTACCCAGAAGCTGTCCGTATCACCAGAAAAGACTATTTGGTAAGGCATCTGAAACGTATGAAAGGAGCATATGGATCAGCTCTGTATGAATTTAGTCCAGTGGCATTCATCATGCCCAATGACTATGTCAAATTTATAGCAGAATACAGCAAGGAGAGACAGTCATTAGGCAAAAGACCCAGCTACTGGATTTGCAAGCCTGTGGATCTCTCCTGTGGAAGGGGCATACTCATTTTCCAAGACATTAAAGACTTAGTATATGACTGTGCAGTCATTGTGCAGAAGTACATTAGTAACCCCTTGCTCATTTCAGGGTACAAACTGGATCTGCGCCTTTATGTGTGTGTCACCAGTTTTTGCCCCCTCACCATTTACACTTACGAAGAAGGACTGGTGAGGTTTGCCACAGAAAAGTTTGACCTCGATTCTCTGGACAATGTGTATGCGCATCTAACTAACACCAGCATCAACAAATATGGAGCTTCATATGAAAAATATAAAGAAGGGATTGGCTATGGCTGCAAATGGACATTCAGCAAATTTCGTTCTTATCTTCGAATATTTGGGGTTGATGACATGGTCCTCTGGCAGAAGATCAATAACATAGTGATTCTCACCCTGCTTGCTGTAACACCCTTACCGGCAGCTTCCAATTGCTTTGAGCTCTTTGGCTTTGACATCCTGATTGATGACAAATTCAAGCCGTGGCTTATAGAAGTCAACTACAGTCCAGCCTTGTGTTTAGACTGTTCCACTGATGACACTGTGAAAAGAAAACTTCTTCATGACATTGTTGAACTGCTGAACTACAAGCAAATTGATGCTTTCAGGCGAGACCAAGTGGCCGGGATAAATGCTGGCAGAAGGCAGGTGCCCTGGAGCACAGCTGGTGAAAGTGTCACCAAGGAGACTCCTGGCTTACTCACTTGCCAAAAATTGTGTAAATGTACTTCTGCTTCTTCTGTGCAGCCTGCGGGGCAGGCTGCAAGAGGATCAATTTGTAAGGTGGCTACCCTGACGAGGAAAACTGCCAGAGCATATCCACGAGAAACATTGACTTCCCAGCTGCGGGAAAGTATGAACATGCCAAAAATACCCTCCCGAGCAAAAGCTGAAACTAAAAATAAACAAATTCCAGAAGATGGACATTCTCTACACAAGTCTGCCCGACTCAGCCACTGGTTACCTTCACCTGACTTCTGCAACTACAAGTTAACTGCATGCCCCTATTTCCTCTCTGATAAAGACCAGAGGCCTATCACCCGTGTAGGAAATTTTGTCCTTATTTTTCCTTTCTATGAAGCTGCACTTCAAGCTTCCAGGGATGGGACAGATATAAAGAGCATAATAAAGGAAATAAGCAAATTAGTGAGCAAACAGCATCAAAACAGCAGAACACAAAGAGAAGGGTAGGCTATTTAACTTCTGTGTAACTTCATGATGTTATATAGGCAAGACATAAATGACAACTTTAGCTGGAAGGACATAGAAATACACTGAAACTGTATTTGAAAGAGAGTTATTTCAAACAATACAGAATTTAAAAATTGTGATTTAGCAATTACCATGAGATATTTATTTTTTTAAATGGAAGTACTAATTTTTTAAGGTAATTCTTGCAGTATTAAAGTAATCCCAGAATAAAAATGGAGAATAAAATTTCTCTAACATCTTCAAAAATGTCAGTCTTTAAAAATTTTTTTTTTCATTCTTTTCATAGCTAAGAGGGCTTTTTCACTTGAGAGACCAGTCACTTTACACAAGGGAGCATTCAACATGTACACAGTTTACAAAGTGCAGGTAATATGAATGTCAGGGGTTAGTGTCAGGGCAGCTCTTTAGACCTATAACAGACACTGTCTGTTAACTCCCCTCCCTCCCCAAAGGGGAAGAGAAAGGGAATAAGGGAGAGGGACTTAGCAATTAGAAAAGGAAAACAGAACAGCTGTAATGAAAAATAATAATAATAAAAATTGAATATATACAAAGATATGCAAAACTAGTATCGAACCCAACCCCTCTGATGGCAATTACATCACTGTCACCACTGATGCTGTGGAGCAGGCACCAGTAGAGTCCCAGGCTGGGCCCAGCAGCAGATGGGAGCCATGTTCACGAGCTGGATTCTGGTACGGGATTCAGGAACACACAAATCAGGATCAAAGGCAGAATGACCAGAGTCCTCCTCAGATCTAAGGAAACAGAAGAGGACCTGAGCCAAGCCAAGCAGAACTGGCATGGCAGGCCAAGAGGGCCAAGACCCTCATGATCCCTCAGCTTTATACCAAATATGACATCTATGGGATGGAATCCCTCATTGGTCAGTTTAGGGCCACCTGTCCTGTCTGCTCCTCCCTGCAGGTGTGGCCTTTTACTTTCTGCACCCCACAATGTGGTACACAAGATCCAGCAGTGGCCTTGGTCTGCACACCAATCCTTGGTACTAACTCTAACCATGGGGTGTTATCACTGCCAGCAGCAGACACTGCCTGTGAAACAGGCTGCTGACTTCAGACAGTGCAGTTAGAAGTACTGATCTGAAAAGTAAAATCACTGAACAAAATTAGTTCTGTTCTCACTCAAAGCAGGACAATGAATAACACAAAACTATCACACTTTTGAAGAATCCAGTCAGCTTCTCAAAATTCCATTACATTAATTTTGGACTGTATGCAACAACAATATGAAGTAACTCTCATATTATGACAGGTAGGTTTCTGTAGAAATTCATATGCTCCAGTTTTTTGTTTCAGATAAACTCTTAATCAAGAAATAATTAGTATTCCCAAGGCAACAGAGAAATTTGTTATAATAAGGCAGAATATAAACTACAAATATCCCATTCAGAAGACTGGATCAAACCTCTTTCTCGCAGACTGCATTAATCACCTGATTGGTACAGTAACCACTGAAAACTGTGTTTGAAAGAGAAGCCAGCTTCGTTTTGCTTGCAATAAAACTGGTGATCATATGTGCATGGAAAAATACTAACACTGAACTGGAGCATTTGAGGTGATGGTCAAAGTACTACACTTCCCTTGTACATCTTTGCTGCCCCCAGCTGTCTTAAGGGACGTAACAGTTCAGCAGTCACAGTGTATTCTCAATTTGAACCATAATTGAGGCCAAATCCTGGCTGTATCATGCTTCTACTAATGCCAGGAAACCTGTGGAAAGACAAGAAGTGGGCTTTCCCAACTGTGTTCTGTCTCCCTGAAGGATTCATAAAAATTTGTTCACTATAAACCCTCTATGACAAAAAGAAACATAGTAAAGTAGGTATGTGTATTGTTACAGTTTAAATACAAATGCAGTCACACTTCTTCTGGATCATGTTCCTGCAACTATGAACTATAGCTGGTACAGCTATTACTACCTCTGGGTAGCTAATGGAAGTGGAAGGTGGAGGAGATGGGGTGTGAAAATCAGCCTGTGAAAATAATGTGGCATGTGTCATAGCTCATCTGTGAAGGACTTCCAATTAAAGCATACCTCTCAGAGCTTGGCACTTACTTAGGTGTTTTTCTGTCTCAACCTTTTCAAACCAAATTTGTGCCCCTTATTTCAATAGTCCCTTTGCTATTATACTATAAAATACCACCCGAGAAACATGTCTTGGTAAAAACAGTGGCCAGACATGGGCTGGCAAAATACTGTGAGATCCTTGGCAGTAGTCTCACCCTTTGATGTGACCAGTGGAAGGTTTGCCACTGACTTGCCAGAAAGTAGAACCAGGCCCATACTTAGGTTCCAACCTAAGTACAACCTCCCTGTACACGGGTGCTAACAAGGTGAGTGCATGCATCAGCAAGGTGCCTGCACATGCCAGCAAGGTGCCTGCACACATGCATTGCTGCACAAATAGAGACTGACTTGCCCATATGTCCGATGTATTACATCTGTGCAGGACCACCAGACTCAACATGCTTCCTGCAGGTAGAGTCAAGAGTGCTTAAGGAAGCGAGGAGCAAGCAGCATACAAACAAAATTGTTCCTTAGTTAAGTTACTATTACAAGGGATTATATACAGAGGTTATTGAATAGCAAACAGAGATTTAAGGCTAAAACCTGTAAAAAAAAGCCTGTTTTCTGTATTACTATAGAAACAGAATATCAGCATGTGAACCGGAGAACAAGGACCTTTTGTTAAAAGGAATTCCTGGGAATAAAACCAGTGGTCCTTTAGAAAACATTAGTATCACATCTAGTTTCCCAGCAAAACTGAAAACTTTAATCGTATTCACTTTTTTTCATGATGCTTAATTGAGGAAAAAAAAAAAAAATCAGTGTAGATTTGGTTTGGTCAGTGTAAGGCAGCACTGAACTGAAATTCTTGGTGAATGAAGCAAGTGAATGGAAAAGTATGATAACTTGGATTTCTGCTGTTTAGAGTTTCCCCTTAGAGAACACAGGAGATATATTAAATAGTAGTGAAAAGCACAGGATTGTAAATTTTTCATTTGTTATTCAAGAGTACAGGAAAAACATATGCAATTTTATTATCACACCAGCCATCATCAAACTGCATGGATGTTTGTAGCATCATAAGTAAATTCATGAACTGAAGCATGTGTATGATCAATACTAGCAGCTCTATTGAATCGATTTCTTCCAAAGATAGTCTGTAATTTGAATGGTGATTTGCAGATAGTCTGACTCACTGGAAACTGAAGAGAAGAAAGAACAATTCCACAATCTTGCAATTATTTTGCACTTAGGTATGAGAAAAGGCTAAAGCAGCATGCTATGAAAGTGTGTTTGTTACTCCAGGAAATTGAAGGGCATAAGAAGATAATTGGTCTTCTCAGTCAATGGGCAGGTAATGAGCTGAGCCCTACAGGGGAAATGCTTCAGTGCTTTGGAAGAATTTGAGAAAGATGATGGACAGACAGTCTATGGGGAAGGCAGCTGAAAGCAGCATCTGATAAATGATTAATCCCCTAGGTATCAAGTGCCTTAAAACAGAAGAGAATCACTAAGCAGACATATTTTTGCACTACTGAAAGAATAAAAGCAATAGTGGGAGAGGTTAATTCAAAAACAAAGCAACACAGAGGAGGTCTGAGGAAAGAAGAAAGGGCTGTTTCTTCCAGAATAATGACTAGGATGGAATAAATATTACATTTCGTCTTCTAATGTACAAAACAGATTTCTTAGATTATGATCATATAATTATTGAATAATTTAGGTTGGAAGGGACATCTAGAGCTGTGACTGTTCAATTTCTGCTCAGGTTTTGGTTTAGTGTACAGCTCATAATAAGGTCTGATACCTGCTGGGATCTTGTGCTTCAAAGAATCAATCAATCTGAAACCATTAATCACTTCCACATATTTCACAATGGTCGACTGAGAAAAATACCCAACCATGTAGATTTGTTTTAGTCAGTATAAGGCAGCACTGAACTGAAATTCAAAAAGCTTTGTAAATTTGAGGTTCTTACAAGCTCCTTGTAAGTCTTATGAGTCCCTTTTGTAAATCACTAGCAGAGGATCAAGGGAAAGTGTGATGGGTATCATGAAACAAACACTTTGTTGAGAAGTTCTGTGGGCATTTATTTTAATGTTACATACATAAAGAAGGCATGACTGCATCTCCTTCATGTGTCACTCAAGAGACATTTCATTCAGGTAAGGTTATTCCAAACTAAGAACCAGTCACTGAAACAAAGTAAATTTCAGCCTTACAGATCCATCCATTCATTTTCACAAGACTTAAATCTTCTTAACAGTTCTGACCTGCCAAGAAAATGGGTTGAGCTAGTTATGTACAGTGCAGCCCTTTGAAGGGAGAATTCACTTCTTATCTAGGATGATATTACCATCCTCATCTTTGATTCAAATTCATCCAGTAGAGTACTTGGTTCCCTGTCTACCATTGCAATGCAGTTTTTGCAGTGCCATCTGGGTACTCCTGCGTCTTGAATTGCACAGTGTGAATCTCCTTTTGGCCATTACTGAATTCCACTATCTTATCTCCATTCCTGAAAAAAATAGCAATGAATGAAGTGATGAGAAGGATCTTTCTGTTAATAATTTGTCTCAATAAGCTGTCCAATGTGACACAATGAAAGTGGAAAATAATGTCAAGTGGAAACTTTCTCAGATAGGTTTACACCTCAGAATTTACATGGGTTGGTATTAGAGATCTGAACTTACAGTAAGATTTCAATACAAAGGTACTTCTGTACATAGTGTTGGCCACCAGGAGTAGAGAAGTGATCATCCCTCTGTACTTGGCACTTCGGTGAGGCCACACCTTGTACACTGTATTCAGTTTTGGGCACCTCACTACAAGAAGGATATTGAGGTGCTGTAGCATGTCCAAAGAGGGGCAACGAAACAGGTGAAGGGTCTGGAGCACAAGTTGTATAAGGAGCAGTTGAGGGAACTGGGATTGTTTAGCCTGGAGAAAAGGAGGCTCAGGAGAGACCTTATTGCTCTCTACAGCTACCTGAAAGGAGGTTGTAGCAAGGTGGGGGCTGGTCTTTTCTCCCAAGTGAGAAGTGATAGGACAGGAGGAAACAGCCTCAAGCCGTCCCAGGGCAGCTTTAAGTTGGATATTAGGAAAAATTTCTTCACTGAAAGTGTTATCAAGCCCTGGCACAGACTACTCAAGGAAGATGTGGAGCCACCATCCCTGAAGGTACTTAGAAAACCTGTAGATGTGGTGCTTAGGGACATAGTTTACTGGTGTTTAGGTTAACGGTTGGACTCAATGATCTTTTCCAACTTAAATGATACTATGATTCTACAATTCTATATGGTGAAGATCTGCATTTTACATGACTTCTTCATGCAAAGATTTCAAGGCATTTTGCAAGCAGGAAATCTACTTTACAACAGAATCCTCCCTAAGCCTGGAAGAAGCATGTGTAAGAAAGTCCTGTTATTGTTTTTCCTCATTTTACATGGAGGAATAGAGAGATAATACATGAAATGCCTTGCTCAAGATCAGACAAGGAACAAAAAAGCTAGGGTGAGATCTCAGGAGTCCTCATCCTGAGTCCTTTAGTGCCCACATTGCTAATACAGACAAATGGGGATCTCCCAGCAATCCTGGCCAGTATAAAGTTACATGTAACTAAATGATGAATATTACACAGTCACTTTGCCAGTGATAAACAGTCACCTATTAATCAAGGTGGAAGTGAACAATTTTCTGTGCCTCATTGTAGGAAAACTCTCATCTTACAAATACTTTCTACTTTAATCCAAAAATTTTCCCAGCCATGCAGAATCCAACCACAGTTTTAAATGTTGATATCACTGTACCTGTGTCCAACGCCTGGTTCCTGTCATTAACACAAGACTTACTTTTCTACTTTTACTACTGTACCATCAGGTAAAAAAGTTTCCTTGAATCCTTCTCTATAGAGGCATTTCACTGTGTGATCTGGGAACACAGTTTCTTGTGTGTCATCAGGATAATTTTTTTTTTCCTGTGGAAAAGAAGATGTAAAAACTCTGTCTAGCATTCTCTCATATTGCTTTACACAGAACTAGATCATATTTTTTGGACATTGTAGTGAGGATGGAAATAATATCCAGTATACAACTAAATAAAGATTCAGATAGTCAGATAATCAAAATTAGAAGAGCATTTACAACCCATTACTATCTTTTATTTGTAGGAGGAAAGTAAGCAGTAAAATAAAGGAACACACTGTAAGTGAAATGCAAAGACAATGCAAAATGAAAACAAAAATGCTCAATCTGCTGGAGTCAGAATCAGATAATATTTTCATAATAGAAACTTTCCTGCATTTAAAGTTCACAGTTTTGAGCTCTTGCAAACCTATCTGATTATTTGGAAACCACAGAACCTCCAGGCCATCTGGATAGGCAGTGTGGGTTGTCTGTGCATCTGCATAATAATACATCTGGAAGGAGACTGAAGTGTATGCAGCATGTTCACAGTATTTGCATAAGCAGATTCAACCATAATAATGCGCTTAAAAATAAGGCATCTTTAAAAAGTCATTTGAAGGTAATTTTCTGTATCTGCCATCCATAAAAGTAGCCATATTAGCATTGTTGTTCCTTCTTTTCACTCACCCCCTCCTCATGGCTGCATCTAGATGGTGCTACTTTCATCTCTGCAGCATACAAGAGAACAGTGCACATCAGAAAGTCATCTTTCCACCTCTTTCTTCAGCTCCTACCCATGCACTATTAATTTAAAATAGTTCCACTTCTGTCAAGGTTTCACTTATTTCACCTTTAGCTCACATTATTATTAACTATTATATTTACATAATGCCAAGAGGGAAGAACCTATCCTACAAATGTAGAAAAAAAGAGTCCTTGCTTCAGGTGGCTTCCCCTGTCCTTTTCCTTCTTTCAGTCTCCATTAAACTGCTTGACCAACTACACATCTGTTCCTTCTTTAACTGTTATCCTTCATCTCCTTCCACTTTTGTCCTTGTAGGTGAACAACTCAGTGTTGTTAAACCAACACCCTTCCTCATCAATTTCTCCCAGAACTGATAGATCAAGATAAATGATAGGACCTTGTTGGAAAATCACTTAATAGTTTTATTTTCCTTAAAGAAAAAAAAAAAATACACCCCACTCTCTAATATAGCACAATCTTCTTTACACCTCCAATGAAAAAGCTAATCATTATCATCCTTTTATCAGAACTGATTACCTTTATAGTACCATTGTGGAAAGTGATAATTTGATATCCATCAGTAAGCACCTCTTCTACTTTCAGACACATAGAGCAAACACATAAAGTATCTAATGTAAATAGAGTCAAAGGAAATTAGTAACATTACACTGCCTTCCAATTAAATTGGAATTGTCATGTTATGCCTTTGTATTTCAAAAGCTATCTATGCGCTACATGTACATTATTTTTGCCTCACTTGTATGTAAAAGAGGACAAAAGTAGGAATACCTCCCAAACAAAAAGAGAAAAAGGAAAAAGAAAAGAAAAATAAATAGAAAAAGGAAAAAGAAAGAAATTAAATTGAAAACAAAGAAAAAGAAGAAAAAAAAAAAGGAAGGGAAGGGAAGGGAAGGGAAGGGAAGGGAAGAGAAGAGAAGAGAAGAGAAGAGAAGAGAAGAGAAGAGAAGAG
>JANHGN010003747.1:20124-34685 GCA_024605025.1 Megaceryle maxima | reverse complement strand
GCCCACCTCCCCCCCTAAAAAAAAAAAAACGAAGGTTGGAAGAGGTAAACACTCACAGTTTCTCCTCCCTTATCTAAGTTCTAGGAGGGCAAAAAAAAAAAAAAAAAAAAAAAAAAAAAAAAAAAAAAAGATGAGAGAGAGAGGGAGAAAGAAAAAAAATACAATAGGGGAAGAAAAAAAAAAACAACCCTCTAAATCAAACAAAGCAGTTTCATGCTGGCAACATTCTGACAAGTGAGGGAATAGGGTCCATCGGAGAACCAGCCTGCCTTGCCTCCTGCATGCAGGGATGCTGGTCGGGGGGTGCAGCAGCCCTATCCACAACGCCAGTGTCCTCTTGGTGAACACTTCTTTTCTCTCCCGATGAGCACCATTTACTATAGAAATAACTGCTTACTAATTAGCGGCTATATCTATTACCTGTCAGTGCATGACTGAGCAGCCAGATGCTCTCTGGGCCGCATCTCTCAATATTTTTATTTTTTATTTTTAAATTACATTTTTATCCAGGGAGTGACTTGTTCACACGGCTACTTAGTGCCCTCTGGGGTACTTGTTTTCATCCGCTTTCCCTTCACGTATGGCGCATCTCGCTAGTTCCCGTGGCGAGCGGACAGCGATGCAGAGCCGCAGGACCGGGAGCGCCCGGGGACAGCGCGCAGCAGGGAGCCCACGCGTGTTCAAGGCGGGAGGGCACGCAGGGTCCAGCCCCAGGGAAAAGGCAGAGGGCACCCGGTGTCACTAAGGGACGGGGATCATCAGTTCGTCCCCAGAAGCCTTGTGGGGGCCACGGCCGTTAGAGCGACGTGCTGAAGCCCGCCGGCTCCCGGGGAGCAGTACGCCCCGCCAAAAGGGGTTTCCACGGCGCTGGCTTCGCTTTACGGTCTGGGCTCATTGCCAGGGCCCCGAGCCAGGCACGGGTGTGCTTGCAGGCTCCGGAGTACCGCGGAGCGAGCGGGTCTACGCACTCCCGAAGCAGCATTTTATCTCCGTCGCAGAGCAGATGGAGGTAGAAATGGCAAAAGAAGGGCTCCGCACCAGTGCTCCTGGGGCGCTGGTGCACTCCCCCGCAGCCGGGGGTGATGCCCGGGGCGTTCGAGCAGCATCTCCTTTCGCCTGATGGCCAGAGGTCTCGCTTCGGGCCCTGCGCTGGGGAAAACGCACGGCTCCCCTGCTCTGGGTTTTACGTACTAGCACCAGCACAGCCCGGGGCCGGCAGCCCGTGTACCGCCGAACCCCCGCAGCCATGCACTGGCCTGGGGGCACGCACCACCGGGGCCCCCGCTCCTGAGCAGCATGCACAAGGCAGCCCCAACAGCCTGTAACCGACCGGGGGGAGTGGGGAAACTTTGGTGGAACCAGCCAGCACCGACACAGAAGACACCCCCCCAGCAACCTGTGCTTCCTCCCCCTGGCTCGCATAGGCAGCGAGCACCCCAGTACACAGCCCTCCGCTGCCCCTGAGCTTTTCGCATCTCAGGTCCCACCCGGGAAAAGCCAACCTTGGCGCGAGAGTCCTGAGGATGGAGGGACCCTTGGGCTGCCGGCTGATCTCTGCGCCCGAAGCAAGTCCCTTTTTTCTGCCCAGCCCTGCGGTGTTGCCTCTGGGCCGGGGCGAGGGGAAGCTCGCAGAATTGGGCAGGAGGCAGGGCTCTTCAGAGCACGGCGGCTTTAATTGGCTCCTCTTTTTTTTTTTTTTTTTTTTTTTTTTTTTTTTTTTAGCGAAAGGGAATGAAATGGTGAAGAAAGGAGGGGAAAAACCTGGAAAGCCAAAGGGAAAAAAAAATACCGTGCGCCTGGAAGGCAAGCGAGGCGGCCTCGGGCCAGCCCGGACGGCCGGGCGCGGTGCCGTGTCCCCCAGCCGCCCCGTCGTGGGGTTCTGGAGCGGAGCGCCCCAAGGCCGTCTGGGGAGCGGTGACGCCCCCGGGCAACTTTTGCAGGAAATTTTGGCGCTTCATGAAAAGGCGGTGGGGCAGGAACCTGCCAAGTGGTTTCCAGCCGGCGTCTATCAAAGAGTAACCCAACTTTCTCCAGCTTCTTATCCCTCCTCGTCGGCTCCCTTCCAGCTCCAGCCCCTAATAATTCCCACAAGGAGCTCTGGCAGCCGTCGAGGGAGAGAAAACGCGGACCTCTCTACAACTGCAAATCATCTGCAAGGCAGGCGAAGCAGGCAAGCAGCGGAGACAAAGCACCCGCCCAAGACAAGCACACGATATCAGGGAAAGTTCTGAAGACAGAAAGACCTGGAGAAGAGGCGAGGAGAGACGGGCTGAATTGCAGGCGGAGCGAGGGTGCGTGGTCTGTCCGCTCCTCGATTCCTTCTCCCTCAGGCTGGCTGGGGCGATGCAGTGCAGCTGGAGAAGCTCTTGGGAGAAGCTTTAAAAATAAAATAAATCCTTCCTGGATTTGATTAATTACAATAATCGTCTCCCCAGAAGATCTGTAAAAGAGGAGAGAGAATCACCTATCCCTCCCTCCGCCTTTCAGCAGCTGGCTCCTATCCCCCACCCTCGCTTCCCCCCCCTCCCCTTTTTCTCCACCTCCTTCTCCTTCCCCCCATTCGCTCCTGGGGCTGCGGCCAGAGCCTCGTCGGGAGGAGGGAGGACGAGGACTCTCCCAAGTTGGCCCCAGTTGGCAGCACTTCGGGCAGCGCGGGACTTGGGGCACCGCGGGACTTGGGGCAGCGCTCGGCGGCTTCCGCTGAACAAAGAAACCCCCTTTCCCGCAGGGGCTGGGGGAGCTGCGCTGGGCTGGCCCGGGCCCTGCTCCTGCCCAGGACCGGCCCGGTGCCCCCGGGCTGGCCTTTCCCCGTAGCTGGAGCACGGGCGCGGCTGCCCGTCTTCCTGGAGATCCTTAAGCAACCTGGCGAGGGGAATCGGGAAGCGGCGCTCTGCTTTTCTGCCCTGCCTTTTTCTCTCGCTCTCTTCCTCCTGTCTTTTTTTTTTTTTTTTTTTTTTAATTTAATCTCCAGGTGGCCTCGGTGTTGGAGGTCCCTTCCTCCGCCCGAGGGTGCTCGGCGCGGAGTGGGGCGCATGGGGTGGCGTTTCAGGAGGCTTTCGCCTGCTCCTCGCTCCCCCGCCGGATGCTGCCTGGGCTGTTTTGGCTGCTTTTCTTCGCCGGCGATGAAGTCTCTGCCTTGAAGATGGAGATGATCTGTTTTTTATTCCTGTCTCTGGTGCCGGTGTACAGTAGGGGACAAGGGGTTTACGGTAAGAGACGTTGTCGCGGTCACTATTTGGGGGGGAGGGGTGCGGCGAGAGAGCAGACGGCAGCGTTGGGATCAAAGTTAAAAAGCACCTGCAGGAGAAAGTAAATGATGCCGGGGAAGCTCATTGCAACCTAAGCGGAGAGATTTATGCAGCAATAGGGCTCCCAGCGCCTGTAGCTACTTCATAATTCCTCGCCGTAACCCCTGGCCGCCTCCGATTTACGAGCCCGCCGAGATGGCACGCACGCAGGAACCGCTGGCGAGGCTGCCGCCGGGCTGGCGGTGCCTGGACCCGGAGGCGGCGAGATGTGCGGAGGGGAGCGGCCCTGGGCCCCGGCCCTGCCTTCCCTCTCCCCAACCCGCCTCGCGTGGGGACTCGGCGTGCGGAACGCAGCGGCTCAGCTCTGGGAGCATCTCCGAGTTTGCAGTTTCTTTGGGGCAGGAGGAGGACGGAGGATCCCCTCCCCGTGCTGTCCTTGCGGGTTTGCAGGAGCACCGGCACGGGGAAGCCAAGAGGAGGGCGACCGCCGGGGTGCCGGGGTCTGCCTTGCTGCGGGGGGCAGGGCGGTCCCCGCCGCGGCTTGCGACGCAACCCTCCCAGGCTCGGCGGGGTCGGCTCCCCGCCCTGCCCCAGCTCCTCCCGCACAACCCACGGCGAGCCCCGCCGGGCTCCCTGTACTCTGTGGGGGCGAGGGGTGAGGCAGCTTTTGCACCCTATTGAACTTTGCGGACGATTTTCTTCGTAAGGTCATGGGGGGTGGGTGGGGATGGTCTGTGATAGAGCTGATGCCGAGCTGCTTGGGGTTTTTTTTCTCTTTTATTACTGTTATTTATTATTATTATTATTGCTGCAGTTATGGTGCTTGCTTCACCTCCTTGCTTGCAGGCGGGGTGGCAAATGGCAAGCTCGGGTGTCCCCCTGAGAGGGCTGGCTCCAGCAGCCCCACAGCTTCCGAGGGCAGAGAGGAGGGCAGGGGGCAGAGGCTGGGGATGGCACCCCGTGCCCTTGCTGAGGACTAGCCCTGGGTCGAGAGAACAGCCGGGATTTACTTTAGCCAGCCGTGCAGCCCCCCTTTCACTCTCCCAGACCTCTCTTAATTCTTGCTTTACAAGATCTGCATTTCCAATACACTGTGAAAAAATAAATAAAAGCAACCCACAAGACTTGCCTCTCATAACAAGCCGGCTTTATCTTGGCTTACAACTCAGTTGTGCGTTGCTGTAAAGTCCTTCTGGAAGGCATGCCTCTGCCTCTAACAAGCCAAGCTCTCTGAGCTCTGAAGAGAGACCCCAGTGAGAGAATCCAGCCCCCCCGCTCCCTCTTTTTTAACAGCACCCAGCCAGTCTCTTGTGTGAGCTCTGGCAAAGATCAGTTCAGTCTCACTGACTATGGGTAAGTCTTTGTAGGTCAGTTTTTAATGATGTATTTCTTTAATGGAAACAATTCCTCCTTTCTACTTGAGGGCTGGGATGTTAATTTGAGTTTGGGTCCATTCTGTAAAATAACCATTTTAAATACAGAGGGTTTAGCGCCTTTTTTTTCCCCACTTTTTTTTTGGTGTCTTTATTTATTTTTTTTTCCCCACCTTCCCAGTGTATGCATTTTTCTGCCAGTCTACATGTCCAGCAGAAAATTGCAGGATCTTCAGAAGGCTTGAAAGATGAGGAGTAGAATGAGTTTGCAGTACAGAAACTTGGTCAGGGCAGGTTATTTAATCCTTTAAAACAGGTAATCTGCTTCTAGACAAATTTTTATTATTTTTCATATGATTGCTGCTGAGTAGCTGTCACTTGCTTTAGAATGGCCTCTCTGCTTAGAATCATAGCAAGAGGGACAAAGGCTTAAAACCGTTTTTGCTTAAATGAGCATTAGAAGGTTGCCTGTTGTATTTTTTCATCCACTTCAATGAACTTGCACTCGATAGAACTACTGCTAAATTAGATCTTCAGAATAACTAACTGATGTTTTTGTCTCTTTTTCTCTCGGAGAGAGATTGGAGACTGTGTACAAAAGAAAGCACAGATACAGACATACCCCAAGATGAAGGCATCCTTTTAAGCCAAAGTGGTACACTACTTCTATCTTTTCTCTTACTTAACTACACAAAGGAGAAATCCAGTCTCTCCCCAACCCTCCCTCTTCAAACTGAGACCATCAATAGCCTTAACAGACAGCTGCCTCTAAGTGCAGCCCAGAGCAGTGTCTTGTGGAAGTAGCACACTGCAAACTTGTACAGTGACTAATAGTTTTCATACTGCCTTTTCCAATCCTGCCTTCAGTCCACTGCTCTGCACTGATTTTGTGCCTCGTGCAGCCAGCACCGTTGACATGCATGTGAGCTTGCTGTTACTGGTGGCTCAAGCAGAGCTAGATTGATACAGTTATGTTTGCAAGGATAAGTAAAGCAGCATTAGGAACTATTCCTACTGCTCCCCTCCAGTTCAGTTTGTGCTGTTAGTCCTTTGCCATAGCTTTAAGCCATACCGTAGAGTTCTGTGTTGCAAGTGCAAATCTCCACTTAATGTAGAAATGATGGGAACTCAAGTATCATGTTTCAGATCTGTTTTTCTTCTTCTGAATATTTACTTATGGCAATGGAGATAGCGAGAGGCATCTATATGGGTCTATAAATATATTTCACTTTAGTAAATCTGCTGGGATTAAATCAGATTAAACTAGATAAAGTATCCATGTGATGTACCCTTTAAATAATACACCCACATGGATGTGCACAAAAGACCTCTGTCTAGGAGAGCAGAGTTGTTAGAGAGGTTTATTGAGATGAATGGTATAAATAAAATGTGTATGAGGAGGTTTCTGGGAAAGGAGCATTTGCAGTGGAGGTGCAATTTAATTAGGAGTCAAGGTGCTTTTAGCCTGCTACCTGAAGAGGTTTGGTGTATAAATTGGCATTTGTTGTAATGACTGAAGTGTGTCTGAAACCCTCTTCTCATTAGTTGATCTCATCCTTTCAGCCTTGTTTGTTGTAGTAAGACGAGGCTGGCCTGATACAGAAGGCAGCTCAGTAGACGGCCAAGAGGCAACTTTTATTAGTCTTTTGTGGTGCCCCATTTCCCAAACTGCAGGTGTCTTTCAATCCTGGTGCATTAATGCTGCTGCTCAAGATGATGAGCAAGCTGTAATAGATCTCTAGGAAATGTCAGAATTTGGCGGGAGGGAGGAAGAGGTAAGGAGAAAGAGGACTTGCCTTTCTAGGCTTTGAGTTATCAATACTTAAAAGTCTGTAAATTAAACTTGTAGGAGAGAATAGGGAGTGTTTCCACAGGGAAGAGTATGCCTCTTGCTTCCTAGTCAGTCTTGCAGACTTTGGGACTTGCATAGCTCTGGCTGAGCATGCACAAGGTTGCTGCTTTGCGTACTCCATGTGCAGTATGTAATTAACACTTCTAGGTTGTCTTAGAAGTAGCACATTCTGGATGTTCAGCAGCAGCCTTTGGGGCTGAATAAAGGAATGATATGTTTTGTCCCCTGCCTCTCATAATTCACCTGCAGAAAAGGCATTTCAGGAATGGCCATCACAGTGTGTGATGAGGGGCTACAGCAAGGTGATGGAAAGGGAATGAAAGGAAGGTTTAGGCTGGGCAGCAGGGAAAGCTGACTGGTGCTATGATCAGAGGAGCCGGATGGGCTGCATTACTTCAGCACTTGAAACTGGTGGGGGTGAAGCACCTGCAAAAAAAGAGTAGTCCAACCCTGGCCTCTGAGGTGGAGAATAAATGACATAGTAAAACTCTTTAAAGAGGCACCATCACACTGAATCACCTGTGAGATGCCACTGCAGACAGTCAAAAAATCTAATGGAAGAACGTTTTATTGTGTGTGCAATGGAGGAGTGTCATGGTAAAACATCCTGGGTATAGGCCATAAACATTCACACTTTTTAATTTCATGTGCAAGTGATGTGATTTGTTAATTGTAAAGTAAACCCTTTTTTCCTAGAGTTTTCAATGTGGGATGCCTCACGCTATCTTGCAATCTGTGTGCGTGTGCCTGTCTTTTGCTGATGACTTCTGGGGGCACAGACACAGTCTTGTGTTACCCTTGAGCCTGGCTACCCATCCTTCTTCCCTGCTTCTACCTAAAGCTGTCTTCCCAGTGGGAACAGGAGTCCAGGCACAGAGATCTTCATGTCTCTTGCTGTTATCCCAGTGCACCCTGTGCCCAACCCTGTGCCTTCAGAAATGGGTGAGCAGATTGCTGGCTCAAGTAGTGGTGGAGCAGGTGCTTGTGAACCACTTCTTGGCTGATTTTGGGTAGAAAATGCAATGAATGAGCACAGTGGTCCTCCGAATTAAATATTTATATATATTTATATGTGCATGTATATACCCATGTACACACATCCTTTGTGCTCAGACATTTCTCCATCTTGTCCAGCCCTTCACTCTGTGGTGACTTAGGCTGTAACCATTTGGTTACAGGAACAAGTTTTTTAACTGGAGGGCTATAGAAACAGTTTCACTGAAGGACTGGGTTGGTCCAAGGTTTGCATAGTTATTTGGCAGTTCTTTAAGGCTGAGGCATTAAATATGCCCAGCCCTGTGCTTCAGCATGTCTTGCTGTTCTTCAGCTCTGGTGTGTCAGATTCACCCTCCTGTGACACTAGAGCCTGTTTCAGGTCAGGTCAGTAGCTTCACACACCAGATAAGCCCTCATTTGGCTTTAATATGCAGTACTAGAAAACTGACATTATCCTCTTGACAGGTTGTTTGCAACTTGATGGTAGAAGTCAAAATATTTCACTATAGGTGTCATCAGCAACCACCATCCTATGCTAATTTTTGTGGGAACATGAAGATAGATGTTGAATAATTTGACATGAGCAGCATAGCTTTTAAAATTATCATCATGTCAGGTTTGCACTGGATTTTTTGAAATATATATATATGTATTCCAGATGAGTCAAAGAGAGAGGGGAGTGAGATGTAGTAAGTGGCTCCTGATAAGTGGAAGATACAATAGAAAATGGCCTTGGAGGTTCAGTATTTGGACAGCAATTCAGCAGTGGCAATAAGGGCTGATGTGCTACTGGGGCTGCTGCACTTATTTCTTACTTTTAAGGAACGAGAGTGATTTCCATGCTGGAAACTCAAAAGATCTTGTGACGTTTCCCATTAACCTACTGTTTTTCCTGTGTCTTGACTGGAGTTACTGCTATTATGTTTACTTGAACAGTGCAGTTTCAGGCTTCCAGTCCCTCCCTTCACACATACTGTGCTCTTTTGGTTCATTAAGCACAGTCCATGCCAAAGAGTCTTGCCTGTGTGGCTGTGGCTTGTTAAGAGGCAGACAGAGTTGGGGAGTGTGGAAAAATTGCATTCTGCCCAATACCGATGTGTTGGCAAAAGCAATAGAGAGAAGTGTGTTTCTGCTAGTGAAAGACTGCTTGGGTAGGAGGGTGTTTCTTACTCCATTTGTGGAAAGGTCCTGAAACCTACCTGCAAAAGGTTTCTTTAGCCAGCATAAAGCAAGTCCACAGTCCAACTGATTCACCTGTGTATCTTTATAGAGACAGTTCACTGGTAAATTTTCCATTGAGGCAGGTGAAATGTTGATATTTTCTGTGCAGAGGAGTTACTGTGTTGTGTCTTCAGAGTGGGCTGCATTTTGCTGTGGGGAGCTTTCAACACAAGTGATGGTAGAAAATGTTGGCATGTTCTTAAGAGATGCTGTGGGTACATACATCTGGTAATTCCATGTCAGTTTCTTTAGGCTATACTGGGTAGTAGAGGTCTTACATAGACTGAAACTATTAAGAAAACTTTGAGACCATTTCTGCTCTCAAGCAGCCATGGTGAACACGTCAAGTGCCTGTGTCCCAGGCACCTTTTGCCAATCTTCAGCTGCTGGAGTTGCACAGGTTTAAATTCAGAAGGGGAAAATGTAGCAGCTACCTTGGGCTTGTGGAGGAAAGGGAAGGGATATGGCACTGACACTGCACAGCAGAATGCAGATCTGTCAGGGCCTTCAAGATCCACCAGAGTGATGTGCTCTGAAGAAGTGATAAAGTGCCTGTGTCATATCTCTGTCCATGTTTAACAGGTGAGATCTCTACTCTGTTAGGATCCTAAGTACTTGCTTTGAAAAGAAAAAAGCTTTCATTTGTCCTTTATTTGGGGGAAGGGGTTGAAGGAAAAACAGAGGAGTTTTGTTTGTTCAATTGTGATAACCTGTGGAACTGAGTATCAAAACATTGTGCTGAAGAGCCAGGAAAAGGGAGATCCTGGGCATCAGCTGATATTGCCTCAACAAATGTTAAGTCAGAGAAAGGCTGTTACCAACAGGTTAGCTGGGACAGGACTTGTTGGGAAGCAGAAAGTTATCAAGCCCTATGTCAGGTGTTTCTTGGAACGAAGGCTTCGACTCCCCGCTTCTCTCCTGACTTCTGCCCAGGTTCAGCGCGCCGGCTGCAGGAGACTCCTGCTCTCCGTCCCGCCCAAGGGAAGGGCGAGAGAAGCTGCCCCTCCTTCTCCGTCCTGCCTGCGGGCACCTCTCCGGCTGCGGCCGGGGACCACTTCTGAGCGGGGGACGGCCCATCTGGGCGGCGGGGCTGTGCCGCTCCGCCGCTGCCCGGCAGAGGGAGGTGTTGCACCGGCCCGGCGGGGGGGCGGGGTGTGTTGGGGGGTGGGCACGTGGGTGGGCTGGAGGTGCGCCCCTTCCCCCGGGGAGACGGGGGGGGGAGCCGGGGACTTGGTCAGAACAAGCCCCGTGTAAACCAGAGCGCCTGTATCCCGGCGGAACGCGGGCGCGGCCGGACACTCGTGGGGCGGGTTGACGGCGCGTCGTCGGGGTGACGGGCTGGCTGGCCTCGGCTGAGCGCCAGGTGACGCCCGGAGGTAGCCTCTTTGTGGTCACCTTGGGGGACTTAGGGAAGACCCCAGCTCACCATCTTCCCGGCGTCTTCCCGAGGGCGGGAGGGAGGCCGAAGATCGCGGGAGTGAACGTCCCGGATTGAGCTGCTGCTTCCAGGTTGCTGGTGCTGGCTACTTAACATGTGGCTTTGCGTCTCTCTCTGGTTTGTTTTAGGGTCTGAAGTTTTGTCATATTGTACCCAAGCAGTTCGCGATCCTGGTTGTTTTTCTGAGTCCTGGTATCGTCCTATCCCATGTCCCCGTCTGTGTGTTGTTCCCCACCCCCACCCCCCCTTTGTAATACTCTCCCGGAGTGGGAAAGTGCTATTCTTTCCTTCCAGGAACACCTCTTGGGAAAACGTGTTTTAGGGGCCTTAGCTGAGTGAAACACTGTCTTCAGAGCACTGTGGCTGCCTACAAGGTGTACTTTACACCAGTGTGTTGGCCACACCGTATCCCAGGTCAGCTTTTGACTACTAATACCTGAAGTTTTAATGGCTAAGTAATCTGGTCCATGGCTGGCAAAGGGAGATGTCTGAAGTTATCCAGGGAACTAAGAAGAGAGTCACATGAATAGAAATTAGTTTTTCTTTTAGGTTTTCTACGTGTTCTTCTGGACTAGGCAATATGGTTACCCCAATGTATGCTTGTATGTGTATGACTGTATTCCCAAAGTCTACAGACAGCTGTATAGTCTAGTAACGTTTAAATTCCTCTGAGAAGGATGAACCCTTTGTATGCTTCTGTAAAGTACTGTGTGTTCTTACTATGTCACTAGTAATGAACAGCAGCATAGATGCATTTATGTATTTCAATGGTTGCAAATAAGGAGGGACAGCTGTGGTGCCAGAATGGCCTGGTGATTTGGCATCACCAGCACTGCTCTGTGAGCAGGTCATGGCTCTGTGCTGGGCTGCAGACCTCCAGGAAAAGGGTGAAGCAAGGTGGTGAACAGGGATCTCAAGCAGCTTTTATTGACCTGGCCAGCCTCTCACTTTCCTTTTGCCCCTTTCACTCATACTGCACATCACTTGTGGCTGGGATGTTGACAGTTATCGCTTTGCTTTAGCTTTCATAGGGGACTTACCACTGATGAAACTAAAAATCTCTCTTGCTGTGATGTGCCAGTTTGTGGTTTCTGTCTGCTGTGAGCTGTAGTGTAGGACAAATGGTGTGCAGACACTTTTGCTCAGTTTGTGTAAATGGAAATGATGGCAGCGTGAGGATAGCAATGGACAGAGGTGCACTAAGAACAGCAGTTTCTAAAGACAGATTAGCAAATGTTGCCTAAAGAAGAACTGACATAACATTGAAAGCTAAAGTCAAGCTGTGAGAAAGACTTTAGGATGTCTGCAGGTGGACATTTAATACAAGAATAGCTTCTTGCTGTTGCTACTTCTGTTTCATAAGGAAATGGTCCTGCACTAATTGGCATAAATTGTTCTAAAATAAATGTGAACGAGAATATTGTGCATCTCTTGTGTGCCTTTCTGATGAAGTAAAAAGGAAAAACAAAGATGTGATTCAGACAGATGTTTGAGAAATGTAGCAAAATGGCTTTTGCTTACAAATTCCAATTCACCTTCTAGCGCTTGTTGCATGCTTTGCACGGTGCAAAAAGGCATTAATAGAGTTAGACTGAAGAACGACTGTCTCTTGATAAGTTTAATAAATGGATTATTCTGACTCAGATCACCTCTTGAAATAGTGGAAATGTAGGAAATCGAGGCTCACAAAAGTAACCTGACCCATAAGAACCAGATAGAGATGGGGGATTGTACTCCCCTGCCAGTCAAGTGAATCCAGGTGGGGTGTTAAGAAAATTTTACTGGTCTGGAGCATTCTCACTGTAGTCTCCAGATCCTGAAAATCCCTGTCAAAGTGCACAAGGAGAATTTCTTGTGAGTTTGTATGTTTCCCATGCCTATAATATCTATGAACTTCCACCTTTACAATGCCTCTGTTGCCCACAGTTATTCCACTCTGCATGTGAGGAAATGAGATGGAGATTAAGTGATTTGCCTGGGGCAGAATGGAGAATCGAACATCAGTGAAGTTTTAACCATCCTTTTCTCTCTGGTACAGTGCAGCTGGTATTAAGTGCAATCCCTGTGGCTGATAGATCCAAGGTAAATACATCCTCTGTAAGAAGGAATAAGCCATTGAAAACAGGCTCTGATCCAGTTATCTCAGAATCAAGGATTTTGAATACCAGAGCAGAGCTTTTGAAGAAGCAAAAGGAAAGTCTGAATATTCCAACACGTTTTGTTATTTTAAGTATGTGCTAAGCCACATTCCTATTTTCCTTACAAGTATGAAGATAGGAAGAAGAAATCTTTAGTGTTTGTTTCCCAAATGCTAACGAAGGCCAAAAGGAATTAATGTTGGTGATTTTTTTTTTTAATTTGATATTTTTCTCTTACATTTAGAGTAATTAAAATTCACAAGTATGTGTTTGAGGAGATTATCTTGATCAGTCAACATATAACTGCTGAATAAGAAGTCCTTGTTATCTCTGGAAATTGGAACTCAGAAGTGGGCAGTGATGTTAACTGTGTGTTGGGAAGATTCCCACTTCAAGGTGTAGTAAAAGGTACCACCTTGCTGTTCCCGGTACCTCTACAAATGAGGAATACTCAGAAACTGCCTAAGAATACAGAAGCTTTCCAATGCTATGAGACAGTGGGATTAGGGTGAATGTTTTTGTAAACAACTTGATTAAAGGTGCATGTGTGCTGTGCCTACACGAAAGTAGGACTGTAACTTGTGGGTGTGTAGCTTGTGTAGCTGTTTTGGATACTGATCTCAATACAGCTTTAACAGTGTGGAGCTCAGTCTGGCCTGTGCTCCAACCATTAATGCAATGTCCTGAGTGAGGTGTGTGCTTTACAGTGTGTGCTGAGGTCCCCATACCCGGGCTTACCTGACAGCAACATACTGCACTCGACTTCTTGATAAATAAGATGTGGCCCACCCGCACCAGGTTCATGCTTGCTTTTGGATTGCAGCACTAACAAATACACTAAAGTCCTGGTTGTTCAACTGGGGAGTGATCTTATAAATCCAACTAGTTGTCTTATTTTGGGGTGCAGTTTGAAGCTTAGGGGCTGTAGTGGCTTAGCTACCACAATCCAGTAGCTGCTAACTCTAGCAAGACGTGTGCCAGGGTCGTTCTTGCTCTGTGCTGTCTTTAAGGAGACCATAGCTTGCAATGAGGAAATGCAGGCTGGCTTAATGCAGCTTACTGTCTTGAAAGAGAGCCTCTAGACAACAGGTCTAGAACTAATCTTTAATTTTGAATTTTTAAAATCTCTTCCTGAAAAACTCCTTGCACAGACAAGCCCTGCATTTAGCTGTGATTAAGTCTGTAAATTGTTTTTCAAAATGGGATAGCCAAGCTCCTGAACCATGTAGCTGTATCTGAAGATATTGCTCATAGAAACTAAGCTCCAGCTTTTGTTAAAATAGCACAATAATAGTTTGTTTTCTGGCTGGTCAAATGATAAGCAGCTCAGGACTTTCATCCTTATTCCAGCAGAAAAATGCAATTGACTGTAGAGAATGACTGTTTACTATGATGTGCATGATTAATACCATAAATCTTTCATGTTGGGATGTTGGGTGAAAGGCATGAATATCACCACAACAAATTGAAAGGAGCGGTTTGTTACATATTCATGGTTGGTAATCAGGCTTGAAACTCCATGTAAAAGGAGAAATTAGCCAAAGTGAACAGTAGTTGTCGAAACTAGAAACCACTCCGGCATTTGCTAAGCCTTGGCAAAGATGACATGCTGATTTTTGCAGCTCACAATGAGCATATGTACCTACTTGTGGCTGATGGTTATTCAAAGTGGCCAGCAGTAGTGTGTGTGCTATTTGACAAACAGTTCTGCTTCTCAGATTATTATGGAGACATTTCAAAGTGTGTTTGCAGCATATGGCTTGCTTAAGGAGATGGTTTTAGATAAGAGACATTCAGTAAAACATAGTAGATCAGCTGCTTATCACTCAGCTTCAGCTGGGTCATCAGGGCATTTTGTACAGACACTTAAAAGAGCAGTAAAGAAAATTGTGGAGCGAGCCCTGTATCGTGGCATCACAAACTTTTTACTTTTGTAGAACAGTGTGCAGCAAAGCTCCAGCAGAGCTAATTCTTAATAAATAGATTTTTATTTAGGATGTGCATTTGACTATCGCAAAGCAAGTCTAGAGGAAGTTGTAAGTGAGGAGCATGGAGGAAGGAAACCACCGAATGGGCTTTTTGCTTGTTAGGTCTAAATAAAAGCTTCTCAGAAGGAGGAAGCAGGGGAAGGTGCTAAAAAGTACTAGGATTTGATATGCTTGGTGAGGTAGACAGGGAAATGAGAAATAAATGTGTCTAGCTATTGCTAGATTAAAAAAAAAAAAAAAAAAAAAAAAAAGAAAGGGAGAAAGAAAAAAAATGGATCCTTTTGATGATGTTTATATTCCAGGAGAG